>KK365136.1:26646-37812 GCA_000385875.2 Anncaliia algerae PRA339
AATTTTCTTTTTAAAAGAGAATGCATGGTTCTAAAATTATAAAACTATATAATTTAAAACTATCAATAAAACATACTAGAAAAGAATATAAATACCGTTTATTCTTATTCTCTTTTTTTAAATCTGTATATTGATAAATATAAAACTCCGCCACAATAGACTTTTATTATGCTTAGTATCTTCCTGCCTTTATAACATTTTTACAGATGTTTCAGGTTACTTCTATAAAATTAATATTTTATTGAAATTCAAGCATTCCTTCCTTGGTTATTTCCAGCAAAATATCTTTCACCATTACAACTTTTCCTATCCATATTTCATTTCTTTAAAATAAATAATTTCTTTTATTTTATTTCTTTAATTTAAAAATATAATTTTTTTCAGTTTAAAATAACAAAATATGCATAAAGTATAAATATTTTATAAAATAATTAAAAATTAAAATAAATATACCCATGTCAAACATATGGGAATATTATGGAGGATCTTCTTTAGCATTAAAAGGTAAAAACTGTACACTTTTAATATCTGATAAACGCTTAGGAAAAGGCAGCATTACTACATCAACTGCATTCAACCGTATTCATCAAATAACCCCTTACACATATGTTTGTTTACCTTCCTTTATACCTGATTCACAAAAATTGGTATCTTTACTCATAAAGAATAAAAATTTGTTTAAGTATACAGAGAATAGATATATGTCACCACAAGAAATAAGTGCTTTACTTTCTTATATGTTATATGATAAAAGATTTATGAATTACATAACTGATCCTATTGTAGCAGGTGTATTAGGAGATACCCCATACATCTGTGGAATGGATTCATTAGGATGCATGAATGATCATGATAATTTTGTAGCCGCAGGTACTGCATATACTAATCTGATAGGAGGATGTGAGGCTGTGTTCACAGACAATTTAGAGCCTGAACAATTATTTGAAGTAGGTACTAAGTTGTTTTTATCTGCCATAGAAAGAGATGCTCTCTCAGGTTGGGGAGTAGAAACTGTATTGATTACACCTGGTAAAGTAGTTAAGAGAAGGATTAAGGGAAGAATGGATTAAATGAATAATAGCTTTATAATTTGTTACAATTATTTAATGATATTTATTTTTAAATTCATAAATTAAAATATAAAATATTATTTAATGTGTTATATTTACCAGAAATCTTTTATTAATCCTTAAGAAAATATTATTTATGAATTATTTTTTAAAAGTAACTTTGTTAAATCAATTATATTTTTTAATCAATTTTTAAAATAATATTTATTAATCTCTAAAATAAATATAATATTTGTTAGAATTAAATATAATATTAATATAGTAATTTAATTAAGATTATTTAAATTTAATATTTTAATTAATTAAATTATATTTTAAATTTATTTTTATAACTTTATATTTTTAAATAAACCTTGGATAACTCATATTAACTCAAAAGATGATTTATTAAAATATTAAGTAGTTATGTTAAAAAATTTAAACATTTGTTATAAATGTTAAAAATTAGAATATTTATTTTATATAAACATTTCATTTCTTCTTTTTCTTATCACTTTTCAGTAATACACTAATTTTACTACCATTTATTTCAGTCTTATTAGCATATTTAACAGCCTTTAAAGCTGATACCACACTCTTATAATTAACAAATCCTTTATTCTTATCAACACCACAATTTTTAATATCTCCATACAAAGAAAAATGACTTATTAAGTCCTCTTGAGTAACATTATTAAGATTATATACAAATACACACTTCTCATCTTTATTATCAACTATAACATGGGAAGGATCATAATATTTAACTACAAGACATTCATCATCCTCTCTTAATCTTACTTTTCTATTGACACATTCTATACATGTCTTAGCACTGATCTCTTTTTCATATTCAATTACAATCACTTTATAAATAAAGTATTCTCTTAATAATTCTATGTTAACTATTGCTCCATACTTTAAAAAATACTCTTTTAGGAAGGAAAGAGATACTTCCTTAGGTATTCTATCTACAAATACAGTATGTAATGATGATTTAGTGATAACAATTGAGGGAATTTTATGTTTCATTACCTTAATAAATGAATTAGCTGATTTAGAGGAGAGGAATGTAATCGAATAGGATGTATCTGACTTATTAATTTCTGATACTTTACCAAATAATTTGCATAATTGCAATAATGAATTTAATGGGACTGAAGGAGCATTTGATATGATTACCTTTAACATATAAAAAATTAAATAATAAATATAAATTAATTTTATAAATATTTATTTTATTAAATAATTTATTTATTAAAATAATAATTTCTATTAACCTCTCTTCTTAATGCCTTCATTTGTTCATAAGCATCATTCATTTGTTCATCAAATACTTCGTTACCTAAGAGTATTTCCTTATGTTTAATGCACAATAAATTAATTATTCTCACTTTTAATATTAAATTATTAACATTCTTTATCTGATCAATCAGTGCTTTAACTTGATAAGTATTTAACATTTCTATGTACTTTTCTAGTTCACCTAAATTAACATCTAAATTAAGAAGACTATTTTCTAGGTTATCAATAAACATTTCATACTCATTTGGATTAGCTACCTCTTCTTCCTTAATTAATTGATTAATTTTTAATTCGGGATCATAAAAATCTCCCTCCTTCATAAAAATAACAGAGTAACCATCTGAAATGACTATTGAATTTGAATTTATAGAAATTAAATTACATTTCTCTTGATATACTTTCTTGATCTCATACTTTTCAATATGAATTAAATGATTAGAGGCAACCAACCAATTATATTCATCAAAAATAGATATTTTACCGATAGGCCCTGCATCGCATAAAGTAATGCTTTTTATGCATTCACCAAAGTCAAGCCCATAAATTTTAACTGTTTTATCCATAGAGTAAGAAAAAATCATATCATTATGAAATATTACATCCTTTATTGGAAGGGAGTGACCATATAAGCTGAATAGTTTCTTTTTAGGGAGTAAAACTACATGAATAATTTGCGCAGTCACTACTGCTAAGTATTTTTTATCACTACTCACTTGAATGAGCGAAATATCATCTTTAAAGTCAAATTCATTGATTAATTTTGCTTTATCCCCAAATATTTCATAAACTTTTAATATGTTATTTTCTCCTGTGTATAATTTTCCATCCTTAGCATAAAATGAAGTAAAATTACCTTCAAAATTAAATTTAATTTCTCTGCTTAATAAATCAATTCCTTCTATAACTCCTTCTTTTAGCACATAAAGTGTATCATAGCAAACAAAGAAATCTAACACTTCTTTATCAAATTCATAAACATTTTTTATGATTTTATCCTCCCATTCAATGATGGTATGATCACTCATTGTGAATAAATTATTAAAATGTTTCATTTGTTTTATCTTGCTTTCATGATAATAAAATGATTTAATTTCATTTGGTTTCTTAAATGTTACTATCTCATTCTTTCCTAAAAATATTACTGAGTCATCTACAACTATAAAATTATAGAATTTATTGCTTTTTTTATAAACAAAATCACTTAAATCTTGAAGTCCTTTCTTACTTAAAATGAATAAACTTCCATTGTAAAATATTTTTGTAATTTCTTTAATTTTGTATGCACTTTGTTCATAATTTGTTAAATTAAGTTTAATGATTTTATTTTTTAAACCAATAAATAAATCATTTGCATAAACCAACTGCTTTATTTCATCGGTCAATGCCATTTCATAAATTAAGGAATCATTTTTTAATATTTTAAGTGTTTTATCAGCACAACCCAAGAAAATACATTCATTAACAGCAATTGCATTAATGAAAGCATTAAAACCCTTTCTAATAAATATTTCTTGCATTGAATCATAAATGATTAATTGTGAATCACTTGTAAAGTAAATGTTATTAGAGTACTGTACAATGTTAGTAATCTTTTTAGTGCTAAGCTTGTGGTATGATTCATTAATTTTGACAACTCCATTTTCCATACCAACTACTGATAAATTAAGAATAGCAGTAATTTTATTTGGTAATGTTATAATTTCAGTTAGAAAAGAGCTATCCCACTGGTATATAGTATTATTATATGTAATATAAGTGCTATTATTCTCTACGAATATAAGACTATCACTCTTACTGATTTCATTGCATCTTTTTATAGGAGTAAAGTTTACTGGTATAAAATCCATGGATGTGTAAAAAATATTAATTTATTATTTTATAATAATTCATAAGATAATAAAAATAAAATATTAAATAAGTAAATTAATTTTAAATAAAGAATTGAATTATAAAACATAAATATTATATTTATATTTTATATTTATTTAATAGTTAAAGATATTTGTATTTTATTTGCATTAAATAAAGTATTAAAGATTATAAAATATATTTCATACATTTCTTAATTAGTTATATTTAGTTTAAAAAATATTTATTCTATAATTATTTAAGTAGTTTAATATTATTATTTTAAAAATAAGTTATTAGTATTTTCAGATATAAAAACAAAGGATATTAATTCATTTCTTTTAAATGACTAATGTTCAAAAGAATTTTTCCTATGAAGAAATAAAATCCAACTTAAATAATATTGTTGATACTGAAACAAAGTTAATTTAAAATTTATAAATTCCAGGATTTTAAAAAACCTCTTGTAAGTTTTCAAAAATTTGATTATTTATGAAATATATTTAGATCATGTGCTCAATAGTTAAAAACAATATTTTATAGATATTTGCAATACAGTCCCCAAAAAGTAGTATTTTTAATAAATATAGAAGATATATATATAAATAAAATTTACCCTATATACAAATAAGTACAAACAAAGTGATACACTCAGCCCCGTTAGCTCAGTCGGTAGAGCATCAGGCTTTTAACCTGAGGGCCGTGGGTTCAAGTCCCACATGGGGCGATTTTTATTATTTTAACTGTAAAAAACTTATTTTTATTTATTAAATCATTTTAAAAATATTTAAGTTATTAAATATCATCGCAAACCATGGAGTTAATTCATTCTTTAATGCTAATTCCTCCAATTCATAATAATTAACAAACCTACACTCTTCAACTTCAGTTGGATTTTCTGCATACTCCACATCCTTCTTTATTAAAAATAAATAGTCTACTTCATATTCTCCATAATTTTCAGTTCCTTTATTTTTCCATTGTAGTGTTTCTTTGTCTTCATATTCTTTTATCTCTCCTTTATTAACATCCTTTCCGAGAAACCTGAAAAAAGATTCTTCATTGGTAGCTTTATACAACATCCTTTCATAAAATATAAAATCCTCCTTCTTAACATTTATGTTTAATTCATGCTGTAATCGTAATACACCATGGTTTATGCAGTCATCTACTGGTGATGAAAATGAGTTTATATTTAAGAATGGATGTGAACAACATGTGTTAGACCATAATCCTGGATATACTAATTTGCTTTGAGCTCGTTTTTGGATCATTAGCTTGTTTTCATGGTTAAATATAAATACGGAAAATGCTCTGTGTAAAGTAAGTGAATTCAATAAATGGGCATTTAATGCTTTCTTTGTTCCTATAATTTCATCCTGATCATTTACAATCACTAGATTTCTATTATAATTATCCATAAGGGTTACTACCTTAGTAACTTATTTATTAGATTTAAATTAATAAATTAAAGATTCTTATTTCTTTTAAAAATTATAATTTTATAAATTATCACTGATACTTTTCATTTGATAAAAAATTAAACAAAATATAAATTGATCAGGAGAAATAATTTTAGATGTATTAAGAAAATAAAGTATAAATTACTTATACAAATTGATTAAGAAAATTAAAAAAAACATAACCACATCTCATAAATAAAATTTAGGATTAAATTTTACAACTTTTAATTATTTTTATTTAGCATGAGTTAAAAAATAGTATATTTTGAATAAATTATTTATAAAAATATTACCAACTCATGTTATAATTACTTATACATTAAATGTAAAAAAATATACGTTTATTTATTCAATTAAATTATGATAAGACTGATCTTTAACAAGTGAATAATAAAAAATATTTATTATTATTCCTTTTAAAGATACAGTCTTAGAAAATTATTATAAATTAAAACTACAATCAAATACAAAACAATTAAATATTTATTTTCTGCATTTGTAATTGAAGAAACGCATTCTTAGAGGAGTCTAATAAATATATATCCTAAAAATATTTATATTTACAAATAAAACTGTTGTATACCCAAGAAATTTTTATCTTAAAGATACATTTTTCAGAGATAATCTTTATTAAAAGCATAATCTATAAAATTTTATATATTTCCTTTACTTATGACATTTAATTAAAACTTAAAATCTTTTTAGTTAAAAAGAACCAAAGGTTTTTCATTACAATAATTTATAAATTATAAAATAAAAGAAGATTTAGGATATTTAATTAATTATGAAGTAATTTTATAAAAAGAATTTTATATTTTGTATGCTTCAGTGATAATTTTATACATTTATAATCAAATATTAAAAAATAAATAAAGACCTTCAGGATAATTTCAATTTACGATAATATTGAGAAAGAATCCATTTTTTCAGAACCTGAGATACAAACAAAGAAATACTTTGTTGTGTCCTATAGATACATCTTTATGGTTTAAAAACTATTATAAATAATCATTCTAGGAAAACATTTATTTAAAAATAGAAAGTTTCTTTCAACATTTTCTTATATTGCTGCTCTCAAATCTTGTCTCCTTAAAAAATATTATTAACTAAAGAAATTTTTTTCTGTATTTGTATTTCCAATGATATCATTAACAAATAAAGCAACTTATACCCAGAAAATCACATGGTAAAGGAGCAAAGAGCCATAAATATCATAATTATTTACTATATTGATAAAGAGTGTAAGATATTACTTTATTTTACAAAAGGTTTATAATTGATAATCTTTATTTATTGCCTCCTTGAAGACATATTTTTTTCATTTTTACTGTCTAATTATTTCATTAATTGAGAATAGAGAGTGGGTACAACTGTTAAATTTAGTAGTGATCATAATATTATTATTTCTTATAAAATATATAAGTATTAATGAATAATTTTATATGTTCCTTCGGTTATTTATTTTAAATTAAAAGTTACTTTTTTATATTTTATTTCTTAATCTCTTAGGTAAATAATAAAACTATTTACAAAGTAAAATTCCATGTCCAATTTGTCTCTACTTATAGAAGAAATCAATTTTTAAAAATGTAAATGATGTTTTCTTGCTGTAAAAGCTACCTCATTTGAATAGAAAACCCTTAATACACTTTATGTTCCTGCCCAGAAGGGTAGAAATTTTTAAAGAAAATAATGATTCTTGAGTACTTATCCCTTTAAAAGAGAGTATTCAGTTGGATTCAACCAATATAGTAAAATTTATGAGGAAAAAATTTACTCCTCTTTTCTTGGATTCTTTTATATCACTATTCAAAATCTTTATAATTATAAGCAATTTAAATTTTAAATATACCAGTTTGATCTGTTTTAATTTGCTAATACAATACATTTGTTATAAAATACCCACATTTAAATTCTCTTTATTCTTATAGCATATGTACTATCTCATATAAATGAGTTAGAATGGATAAAATTTATTTTAAATTTCCGATTGGGAATTATTTTGAAAATATTTTGTGTAAAAAAATAAAAACTTTAAGAAACAAAAAATTATGCCTTTTCAGTTCTCTAAATGCAATTATAAAAATCAAAAGTTTTTTAAATAATGAAAAGCATAATTAAAATACTAAAGAACAGTGTAATAATAAAATACTTGTTAAAATATTTAATTAATTATCTTTTTATTTTCTTATTTTTTTCATTTATGACTTCAACTTTATCAACTAATTTGTCATTCACACAGTTTTTAATGGTTTCTAAATTAACCTCACCATCAATTAGTTCAGCATATATTATAATTCCCTTTGCCTTTGCTACAATAAAAAATCCATTAATCTCATTCTTAGAAGGATCTCTTAAAATATACTCATTCATAGAATAAACCTTTATATCTGGAAAGTATAACATTGGAACATTGTTAATTTCAAGTAGTTTATTAATTCCTTTATTAATTGCTTCAAAAGAATTACCCTCTAAAATTCTAACTTTTACTAAAAGTTTATAACTAAAGTTATCATTTGTGTTAATAAGTGACCTAAAGTTTATGCACTTTCTGTATATTTCAGTAAACTTTGCATCACAGCCAAATATCCTTAAATATCCTTGTTCTGGTTTATCAGTAGATATTTCTTTCTTTGATTCTTGAAAAGAAAATAACATTAAGGTACTCTGATTGGATACAATTATTTCATTATTTATTATTTTAATTTCAAATGATTCTGCCTCATTAAATCTTCTTTTGTCTAATCTTTCCCCTAATTTTAAGATGTCTGTTGTTAAATTCATCATTGAATTTGTAATTTTATTTTAATTAATTTTTATTTTTATAAATTAAATATAATTTAAAAAATATAATTATTAATTTAAATTAAAATTATATCTTCCAACAAGAATGTCTTTGTGTGAAATGTGCGGAATAAATAAGCCTGTCACAATAACATCATTTCCATCTAAGAAAGTATGTAAAGAATGTTTTTTTATTTACTTTGAAGAAACAATTCACTCAACTATTACTAATTCAAAGATGTTTAAAGAAAACGAGAAAGTAGTTATAGGAATGAGTGGAGGAAAGGATAGTACAGTTTTAGCTTATGTATTGAATAAACTTAACAAGGAAAAGAATTATAAATTAGATTTACATTTATTAGCCATTGATGAGGGTATTTCTGGATATAGAGATCATTCTTTGAAAATGGTATATGTAAATCAGAAAGAATTAAATTTACCACTAAAAGTGATTTCTTATAGAGATCTTTACAAAGTTAGTTTAGATGAGGTAGTCAGCATAACTGGGAGGAAGAACACATGCACCAAATGTGGCACTTTTAGAAGACATTCTTTAGAAATGGGGGCATTAGAGATGAATGCTACTGCATTAGTTACAGGTCATAATTCAGATGATATTGCAGAGACTGTTTTGTTAAATTTTTTTAGAGGGGATGATCAAAAACTATTATCATGTACACAATCTAGAAGCTTTGGAAAGGTCAGCCGATGTAAGCCATTTAAGTACACATATCAGAAAGACATCGTCATGTATGCATTATATAAAAATCTTAAATATTTCTCGACAGAATGTGTTTATTTTCCAGGGGCCTACAGAGGAAACATGAGAATGTTTATTAAAAAATTAGAAAATATAGATAAAGGATTCATTATGAATATAATTAGAAGTGGTGATTATTTTTATAAAGAGTGTAAGGGTATTGTTTTTAAAGAATGTAAAATATGTAAAATTACGAGTAAAAATGATATTTGTCAAGCATGTTTATTAAGTCAATCCATTAACAATCTTTAGCATAAATAAAGTTATTTATTTTATATTTTAATATATTTTATGATTTATATTGTTTTAAAAATGTATTTATTTTAATATTATTAAAAAGTTACATTCAAGAATTTTTTAGATTAAAATGATTTTAAAATAGAAGTTTTTCAAAATGACAAAAATATAAGAAAATCCCAATAAAAATTACTATAATTATTCTATCACTTACATGTTTGTTTGTTACAAAATAAATCTCATTTGTTAATATAAGATTTGATTCAACAACTTAGATTTCCAAAAATAAATCAAATTGAAATTATCAAATATCCTTAATAACAACCTATATGAAACAAAATACCTAAAATCAGGAATTAATATGACAAAATTACAAATATTTGTATAAATGTTCATATAAAAAAATGACTGAGGCTGTTAATAAATGACAAAAAAAGAATATTTGATTGATATTCTTATATTAAAATAGAGCTTTATAATTTTCTGAGATAAATATCCTAAAGTTTTCTACTATTACAAACGTTATTTATGCTTGGTAAAAAGACAAATACCTTTAAACATAAAACAGTCATTAGGGTATTTATACAGCCCCCTATTTAAAAATGATAATTAAGTATTTAATAAATGAAATAATTAAATTAATTAGCATAATGAAAAAATATTAAATTATAAAGAAAATTGAAAATTATTTTAGTTCCCATGGATTTAAATGCAATAATCCAACCAGCTTTTTTGCTATGATTACGAAGGAGATAGAAGCAATCACGTTTTTACAAGATCATGGACTGCTAATGAGAGACTTATAATGTTGTAGTATACAAATGGTCCTAAGGAGGCGTCTCGATCGTAAAAGAGTGGCTAATATAATCGATCTAACAAAAGGGATAACATGTGGTAAATATCAATTAGAAAAAATTCCCTTTTTTAAAATTCCCATCTATAACTGAAGCTATTGGTGCATAAATTGCATTATTTTGTAAGAGATGATAACATCAAGGTGAATGTGAAGCCCTCGGAGATTCATGCCCAATAACAGGTACCTTTGTACCAGCAAAGACCCAACACCATCATTTTTAGTAAATTCACTTTTAATAGAAAGAGTATTGTTTGTAAAGACCATTTATTTAAAATTATTCCGCTTAAATAGTCTTTTGCTGATTAGCTAATCAGCTTCGAGGATTTTTAGTTTATCCTCATGAGCACCAAGGGAATAGAAACCATTAGAATAAAGCTGGTCAATCAGAGCAAGGGGGCTAGGATGACAGTAGGAGGCATTTATTTAGTCTTTTGTGATTGGGGCATCACAATGATCTTTTAAAGGACGTATAAATAAACTCGCCCAATACAGTAGAAGATTGGAAAAATTTTTGTAAGGAGATTTGTTGTTTCTATTTTTTAAAGATTCCAATAGTATTGGGAGGCAAGGCTAACTTTAGGGGAAGAGGAGTCTAGCTTAACATAGCGAAAATACATGTGAGGACGCACATTAAGGACTCAATGGGTATTGGAGCCTATAAGCCTTCTTTAGTAGAAGGCTTTCTTTTCCCCAAGCCTGATACCAGAACGAAATTATCCCTCCAATTATACAAGCTTACATTAGATAAGGCACCATTATCATTTCTGATTGTGGTAAAATAAATGAGACCTTGAAACATGAGAATATTTTTACCTGAAGATCAATCATCAGCAAAATTTTCTTAATCCTGTGACTGATGCCACA
>KK365136.1:141427-160118 GCA_000385875.2 Anncaliia algerae PRA339
GTTTTTAACTTTTTTTACTTTAAATGCTTTAAATTTTTGTTCCTTCAACTCTTAAAGCATTTTAATTGTATTATTTTCTGATGTTTATCAAGAAAAAAATTTAGGTTCTAAAAATATCAATTCATAATCCTGTATTATTATTTATTTTAAAAAAACTTATTTATAAGAATCTTAATATGATTTGTCATAAAGAATTCTTAAATTCCTAGCAAATTTAATTTTTTTTTCAACGCTATTAAGCATGTTTGACAAATTATCAATATAAAACAGAGAAAAGATAGTAGGTTGTTCGTTTAAATAAGGACAATTAATTAGCATAACGCCAATATTGTTATTAAAAAATATCTTTTAAGTCATTAATATTTAATCTTTTGATCTTTTTGTATAATTGGTGTGAAATTTGGGAATGTCATCGGTTTTAAAAAGTAATCTAAAAAGATATAAATTTAAAATGTTTATTTATCTTGTAATTACTCGTAATTCTCTTGATGTGGTATACTTTATTATATATAACTAAATTATTTGTATAATTTCATGACAATGATAAAAAGATTAATTTTTCTTGATTTTAAAGAAATCATTATTAAGAAGAATTCTAAAACAAAAATTTTTGGAACATATTGTTGCAATATAATTTTTATTTGCGTCTTTCTGCATCCTTGGCCCTTTTCTCCATAATTTTTTTATAATTAAAGTATTAACCAATTATATTTTCTAAACTTAATTAGTCAATATTTTAGTTAAATATAAATGAATAACAAGTATAACTCATTTATACATTAAATAATTTACAATTAAAGAAGAATTTACAGGCATTTTTATTTTGTTCCTTGCTGATTTCTAAATACATGCATTAATTATTCCAGTATTTTCCTTCAAAGTAAATTTAAATATACAAAGCCAATGTTAGATATATGTATAAATTTAACACCGATGGGAAGATTTATATTGATGCGTTTTTTGATATTTTATATTTAAACTATTTTTTCTCATAGTTCCATAAAAAATTCAAATTTTACATATGAATATACTTTATTAAAGAATATGAACATGAGTTTGGAAAGATAAAGTCTATCGGTTAGACTTTAAAAAAAAACCAGAGAGAGAAAATTAAAATTATAATTTGTTTATTAAAAAGAATAAAAATTAATACTTTAAATACATAGCAAAAAATTTAACAAAAAATAAACCAAAATCAACGTATATTCACGATTCAATAGTTTTATAAAAAGGGTTAAAAAAGCAGTAAATAAGAGATATGATAATTTATTATACATTTTTTTTCACGCATATATATCTCACTACATATTATATGCTATTTATTCAAGAAGTAAAAAATTTGAACGACAAAAGAAAAAAATATAATTTTTAGATAGAGTTATTGCAAAACAGCATGAAAAACATTATTTATATAAACCTACAATGAAAAAAAATACATCGATAAAAAACCACATGTATTTTATAGGGTATTTAATAAAAATGTTGTTCATAGATGATTGGCAATTTATAGATTTACCAAAAACGACAATTTCAATGATCTGTTTTAATTTACATACTCTTATACATCCTTACTTATCTAAAAACCTGTGAAAGTAGGAACGAAGGAAAAATAGTGCAAATCAATGAGTGTTTTTTTAGGAAAAAGAAAATATAGTGGAGGACGAATGGCTAATTAACAAACAGTTGTTAATGCATTAGACACCGAATCTATAGAATTTTTTATGGAAATTATTACTCACAGGAAGAAGGAGGCTTTAAGATCATATATTAAATGAAAAATAATGGAGAAATATTATTTTACGGTAACATGTTAAGTTTTTAGTTCATTATTTTGGCGAGAACCAAGAAAAATACCGTCATGATTTTGTAAATCCTCAATTAATTAAATCAATTCCGTAATTTCTGCTCATATACAGAATATTATTAATATTTGCCTTCAAGCAAAAAATTTTATTTAAACCCAGATATTTGATTTTCTATTTATTTGACTTTGAATTAAAAAAAATTTTTATAGTAAGCTAAAATATTTTAACTATTAATTAATATTTTTTAATAATATAATTATACTTTTTAATTTTTTCTCCCTTCGGTTTTTTTAAAGTCTAAACAAATAATTTATATTTAATTAGAAATACATTTAAAAAATAATATATCTTTTTGTAAATAGAAAAGAAATAGTAATACCTTTTAGTAAAGAATTAACCCACCTCATCAGGATATGATCTATCATAGTAAATAAAGTGAATTGAATCATATTTAGTTCTTTCAATTAGTATTGCTATTTTTCCCACTGATTTGGTTAATTTGGGATACAACTGTTCATGCTTAATTGAATTTGAATCAATCTTTAATTCATTCAGGTTTTTTAAAATCCTTTTATATAAATTAATCAATCCCTTATTTAATTTTTCTGATTTAAGAGAAATATCAAATGAAACAAGAGAAAGACATATCAATTCATCATTAGAAAAACCACTTTTTTCAAAATTTCCAAGCACTAGCTCTTTGATCCCTTCAGAAGTAATATTTTTTTCAGGATAGGATAATTGAATTTTTTTTAAAAATTTATTCTTCGTGTCTTCATAGCTTAATTTGATATCTTTTTTAAATCTTTTTCTAAAATATTCATAAATATTAAAATGAGTATTTTCAATTTCATTTAAAACTATTTTAAGAAGAGATCCTGCGTTGTTTTTTTTATAAAATAAATTTTGAATTTCAAAAAATGAATTAACTATTTCTTTTACAAAATAATTAAACATACAATTTCTTTCTTTTTCAGGAATAAACAAATATTTTTGATTTCCTACACCAGTCTCGTTATGAAGAGCATTCTTGAACAGAACAATTTCATGTGAGTAACATTCAAATTGATAGAGAAGGTTTAAAAATTCATTTATTTTAGAAAGACTAAGACTTTTCCTAAATAAAATTTTTTTGTTTTTTTTAAAATATTCTTTTGATTTTAATTTAAATTTAATGAGTTCTCTTTGAATATTTTGAGCTGTTTCTTCAAATACCCTTTCAACGAAAAGGTTCATAATCTCTTCATTTTTTATATTTTTAAATACTTTTTTATTTTTTGTTTGATTCATTAAAAAATCTTTCAGACCTTGTAAATTAGCTAAAAAGCTCTTATGACTCATTTCAATACCATTGAATTTTTTCTTAATTTCCCGAAAGAGATCAAATGATGCCTCATCCCAAAAACCTGTTTTTAAGTTTTTATATAAAATGATTCTTTCGTGTAATTGTTTTAGGATGAAACTTAAAGATTCCAAGCACGTATTCATATTTTTTAAATTCTCATCCAAAATTTCTATCCAGTTTATTACTTTTTTACTTTCACTCAGTAAAAGAACTTTACCTTTCAATTTTTTTAAAAGATCCTCTTCTTTAAATAACAATTTTAATAGTAAATTAGGATTCGCGAATTCATTTTTGTATTCTTTAAAATCTAAATGTCCATTGAATAAATTGCTATCGAGCAGTTTTTTAAAATATCTCTTGAATGCGGCATCCTCTTTACCGAATGAACCTCTTAACAATGCTTTTTTTGGCTTATATTTCAAAACAATATTATCTAAATCCTTATAGATAAGGGGATTATATATTTGTAGAATTGTGTTTGAAGGTTTTTTCGTATCATATGTATCCTTTTGGATCTTTCCTGCTGAGGCAGAAGCACAGACTATCATGCTTTGAAAAATGAATAATAGAAAATTCATAAGGCTAAAGTTTTTTTATATTTATATCTTAAAAATGATGTTTGATAAATTTCTTTTTATCAGATCAAAAATTTTCTTAGAAATTTATTAAAATTAATTACTTCCTATAATTTTATTTATCATTTTAATTAAATTAGTTGAGAATGGATCTTTAGAATTAAATTTAATGATAAAAAAATATTAATAAATTTTAGTGGCGATAACAGTTATAGATGGAAAATAAAAAAAGATAAGTTTTATAGAAACTTATGCTAAAATTAAGAATATGAATGATGATTAAAATGTTGAAAAATTTTATAAATTATTAGTTAAATAAAAGTATTTATAAATAATCTAGAATCCGAATAATTTTATAAGGTGATATAGGCATCAAAAATAAGGTTTTAATAATCTAATTATTAATATGATGGAAATATTTCTCTACCTATCAATTTTTCTTCATTTAAAATGAAAAATTGTATATATTTTTACAAAAAAGTTTTTTGATTTTGTTATGTCTTAATTTAATCCGCATGATAAATGTTACTCTATTTTATATATGAAATGATAAATTTTTTTCATTAATTTTATATTAAAAATCCAAAGTTAAACATTAAAGTATAGCATTATTAGTTATTAAGTGTAGAATGACTGAAAATAGAGAAAGTTAAATTATATATTTTTTAAAAGAATATTCTTGTATTCAGAAATTTTTTTTTGCTAATTAATTTAAGTATAAAATAGTAATTGTAAATTCGGAGTTTCATACACCATTTGGACAATTTTTAAACTAAATTTAAAGGTTAAAAAAGCAAATAAATATTGCTATAAATTAATTATAAAAATATTTTTTTATAAAAAACCTTTTTTTGCGATATCTTTAAATTGGTAGAACAAATAGTGTTTTTTATGTTTATTTTCATTAATAAAATAATTTTCAAATTATATTTTAGCAAGACCTTTGATGATTGATGGATTCTTCTGTTATGTTGAAATTTTAAATCCTTTGAGATAAGAAAATCTTTTACTAAATATTTTGGATCCAAATATGAATATGTTATTCCTAAAAAATTATAAAATACTATCAAACTAAATATTTATTTACTTACTCCCTTAAATTAAAAATTTAAAACTAGGTTTTGCTTTTAAAACAATTTTACATATTCAAGAGATTGCAATATTATTTTAATCTATAGTGTTTCAAAAAAATTCATTCAATGACTTCTTAAACTTAAAAAATCAATATTTTTTACCTTTGTGGGAAAAAATTTTTCCAATAATTTACTTCTAATTACCAAAAAATATAAAAATACATTGGCTAAAGTTTTTACTACATTCAAATACTTTTTTACTTTTAAGAATCACATAAGAAAATTATTTAGCTATATATCTTGTATGTTTTTCCAAGAAAATTGATGTTTTTACGAGAAGGATCTGCCAAAATATTATAATGAAAATCATATTGAAAATATACTTATAATAAAACGAAAGACATTCAAACTCTATAATATCCCTGTAGTAAAGTGTAGGGATAATGTATAGGTTTTAATATTATAATATAATTCCTAGTTTGTCTTCAACTTAGGAGGATAGGAAGCAAGAATTTATCTCTTGAAGATATATACTCAGTTAAGAGTTATGTGAAAGGAGTTGTAAATATTTACATAATAAATTTAAAATAAATGTTTAATGAAGAGACTTGTACATTTAAACCAATAATTTAAAGGCAATTGATTTATACACATACCCCATTGATAGGGGCGACATTTTCTCAATGCCAAGATACTCTTTGGACAAACTAAGAAAATACTATCATCCAGAAAGTATTTTGGAAATGTAGCATAATTTACGGCTCGAAAACGCTTTATTAATAATGTAATAATGAATCTTCAATGATTTAAGGAGTAGGACTCTCTTTAGGCTGCGAATAGCAGTTTTACGAGACGCAAATATTTATAATACATATTTTTATTTGCCTTACAATGTCAAAGAATGAACCTATTATTTATTAGACTACAATTATTTTTTTTAGATCGCAGTTTCTGAATTTTAATAAATTCATACTTAATAAGCCTAATCGAAAAATGATGAAATATATCATGAATGATGTATATTCCACAAATTAATATTGGTTTTAATATATTCTTTCCATGGAAAAAATATCTATTCTCGTGCTTCAGAGATACAGTTTAAAAGTTCTGTGGTACAAATGACTTTTGTATGTAAACAATATTATCAAAGATTAATGGCATGACAATGCAAAATCTTATCGAAATTACTATGAATAACAGTTAAAATCACTTTTTGGCGCCATATAAGTAAATTTTATATCTGTTAGATTTATGGTTCGCTTCTATAAAAAAGAACAAGAATTTAAGAGTAAACTGAATTCAGTCCTTTTTATATTACCTTATAATATTTATATAAATCTGATAATATTAATTATATAAATTAATATATTAGTTCTGAATATACACAAAAACATTTTACAGGAGCATTTAGGTTATTTATGAAGAGAAATCAAATTTATTTTTAATTTCAAGATCGATATAAAAATATTTGAAAGATTGAATGAGGAAGCATGGAAAGAATATAAAAAATATCTGAGAATATAAATATGGTTCTTCAGTGAATATTCTTCAGAAATATTGTGAGAATATAAAAATATTTTTTCCATTAAAATATAAACCCTTTTTGCAATATTATGGAATATAGACAAGAAAAAAGAAACAAGAAGAAGCTCTAAATGAGATTAATTTTATAGTGTATATCTCCCTTATTTGCTAAGAGAAAGAATATCTCTAAAGTTAAGAAGAATTTAAAAAAGATTTTTTAAGGAATAAAAATAAAGTCAAATAGAAATTAAAAACTTTCATTTTTGCATTGTATCTATAAACATAAATAAAGTATTTAAAGTTGCTTTTATAACCACTAAAAAATTAGGAATGTTGTAAAGGCTTTATACCCCCTAAAGATTATTGTTTGCTTTAGTTTATTAAATTTATTTTTTGACTGTGTAGTAAATTTTTACATTTCTCATTAATTGTTTAACATATTTAATTAATTAGATATTCCTATAAAATGAAAGTATGATAGCGAAGAGAAAGTAAAGTGATGAAAGGCAAAAGGAAAGGTAAAATATTTTATTTATTGCAGAGTTTTTTTAAGAAACAATCTTTTACCTTAGTAAATCTAAAATAGAAGATTTAAATAAAAAACATTATTTAAAAAGTAAAAAAAAATATAAATATTATTTCATAATTATTTTTTACAAGAGACTACAGTTTGATTTGCATGTTCTTAAAATATTAATACAATTTGTAAATTTACTTAATTTTAATCACCATCTTAATTAAATTGCCTTTCCCTTAGATCATTCGATAATTAAATTGATTATATTTGCTTCGATTTAAAAATCCCATCAAAAATAATATTTTTCTTTAAACCATTGCAATTAAAATAATACATATTTTGCTATAAATGAATATAGGAAGCATTATAAGATAATTTATAGATTAGTAAATTGTAATTACTGAAAACTGAAAAATTAAAAGTATAATTCACTTTATAGAGCTAAGAAATTTTAATTATCCTCCTCTTCACCTGATACATTTTCTTCATCCGATACATTTTCTTCACCCGATACATTTTCTTCACCCGATAAATCTTCCTCATCTTCAGAAGCTTCACCATAATATTTAAAATATATCTCTTCATTTTTAGCCCCTTTTATTTCTTCATTAACCTCACCAATTGATTTGCTAAGATTAGGATATAAACTATCGTTTGCTACCCCATTACAATTAACTTTTAATTGTTTCACATTCTTCATTAGTAATTTGTGCAATTCACATAATCCTTTGAAAAGAGTATCTGAGTCAAGTGACATATCTAATGAAAGAAGAGACAAACAAGCTAAATCACCAGAAGAATATTTTAAATCTTCAAAATTATTGGAAACTAGATTTTTAACAAGCTTTTCAACTCTACGCTTACTTTTTTCACAATATCTCAAAGCTTCAAAATAATCCTTCCTTGTTTTTTCATAGCTTGACTTAACCTCATGTGACAATTTAATCTCAAAATATGATAAAATATCTACTTTATTCTCTTCAATTACAATGCAAAGCCTCTTACATAGTAGTTCTAAGACATTGTCTCCCCGTAAAATACTAACAGCTTCTCTTTTTAGTCTTGTCGCCTCATTTAACAAATACCTAAACAGCCTTTTTGATTCAGAATTCATTGATTTCATGTATTTTAACTCTTTAATAGTAACTTCGTTTCCTAAATGAAAAATAAATTCACCAATTCTGTATGATCGGCACTGAATTTCATACAAAGCATCTAAGATTTTATCTACAGTTTTATCATTAATATCTTTTCGGTCAAGATTCTTTCCAATCATCTTTAAATTGCTATCCAAATT
This sequence comes from Anncaliia algerae PRA339, assembly GCA_000385875.2. Classification (NCBI taxonomy): domain Eukaryota; kingdom Fungi; phylum Microsporidia; family Tubulinosematidae; genus Anncaliia; species Anncaliia algerae. The sequence goes on from KK365136.1 coordinate 149,564, forward strand.
AATCTTAAAATCATAAACATCCCTTAAAGATTTTAAAGCTTCTTGCAAAAAGATTGTCTCCATAAAATGCTCTGATGAAACTGGATTTTCCCCTTCATCTATATCTTGATCACCTACTCTTAGAGTATTTTTACTTGATTTAGCTTTATAAACTTTTTCAAAATTTTTAAGTTCCTTCTCAAATCCCGAATACTTTGCACTTGTCTTAATAAATTCTTTTTTTAAAGCTACTATTAGCTTGAAAGACTTGCTATCCCATAACCTCAGCTTTAGACATTTTGAGTTTTTCAGTTTCAAATGTAGTTTACCGAGAATTCTGCATAATTCTTCAAAATGTTTATTGAAACTTGCTAAAAATTTGTCTAAGTCTCTTAGTTTAAGAATTGCATCTCTAGCATTATTCAATTTAAAGACCTCGTTTTTTATTTCATCAAGAAGTTCCTCTTTAATTATCAAAGAAAATAGTTCTTTAGGTTCAATAAATTCATCATTGTATTCATCAAAATTGATCTGCCCATTTATGATTTCACATTCTAATAGCTTTTTAAGAAATTGTACTTTAGCTTTAACTCCTTTATCCGAGGAATCACTTAAAAACTCTTTTTTATATTCAATTTTAGAAATAGCCTTTTTTAAAGCATCATATGAATCTTCAACGTTCTGGGATTTTATCAAGCGAGAAAGATCTAATCTGTTTGGATAATCCTGCCTTGCACCATCTGACTTGGTATTAGAAGCACTCATTACTAGATTAAGACTTGAAAGAAATAACAGCATTGGAGAAATAGAAAATTTCAATTTATAGTTTTAAAATGATTTTAATTAATCCGTTTTAGAATTAAATTTGATTTTTAATTATCTTCTACGAACTTCTTCAAAAAAAATTATCAAAAATAACTCTCTCGTTGATAATTAAATTAATTTGATTAATTACAAATACAATTTATCAAAATATTAATAAATCAATCACCTTTAATTATTAATTAAATAAAAGGATTTTAAAAATATTAAAGTTGTCTATCTTATTATATAGGATTAAAAAGTATGTAAAATTATCCATTAAAATAATAGTGTGTAAATTTATTTAACTTTCTTTATATTTATTTATAATATTTTTTTATAGGTAATGGTTGAGTTGGTGAGTTGAGTGTCAACTTTGACATTCCCCTTTTCTAACAAAAAAAGGGCCGATAAAGATTATATTCTAAAGAAAAGGATAAAAAAAGAATTAGAGAAAAAGGATGAAGCAGACTCGAGACAAGACCAATAGGAAAGAAATAAATAAAAGTTTATTGCATAAAAATTCTCCAAGTAAAAAGGACTTGCTAGAATCCAACCGATTGCAATAATCTTAAAAATATAACCAATTACGTATCTTTGTTTATTACATGGTAGTACAATTATATCCTTTTTGTAAGTCATAGCTCTTTACCTAAGTATTTTTTACTGAATAATGCTACCTAAATATCTTATTTACCATTGTGGAATCCCAATACAAAAAATCTTAGTGCAAAAATGGATTATAAAGTTTTTGACACTCTCTCTGGAGATTGTACTACACGCAACCTCCAGAGTTCATGTCACCTCTTCTCTGCTCCTAGGGGCAAAAGAATTTTCATCATTCCGATTAACCAATTTAAATTAACAATAAATTGGTAGGTAATTAAATATGTTATGGGGTAATCGAACTACTTTTCTTTCACAAATTATCTTAAAAATTTAAAGGTCCCTCCCTTATGCAGAAATAGCAAAAGGGAGAAATAAATACCCAGGGATATGACAACTTTATACGTGGATTGAATATATTATATTTTTAGATACTTTCATACACTCAAATCATAATTACAGGGTTGTAAAGTTATATTATTTTGTGCTTACAATCTTGAAAGAAATACAGAAAAGATAATAAAGAACTAAGAATTATATTTTAGTTAGATAAAATATTCCATTTTGCGGGCTTCTTCCAACGATTCATTCATATGTTGATAGAAACCTTCATACTGATTTCTGAAATTCACAGAAAAAACTTCCTTTAATGAATCTTAAATGCAAGCGTGCCTTTCTTTTATAGCGCAATATTTTGATTCCAACATCGAAAAGTACTCTTCGATGGGGTTTAGCTGAGGAGATTATGGCGGAAGAAACTTGACAGGAATTTGATACTTTCTTAGCATTGATAAAACATTATGAGAATGATGAAATCTTGCGTCATACATAACTAAAACTTTAAGAGGATTTAAAGCAAAGTAAGTTATTAAATTATTATTAATAAAATTGATAAAATTTTCTGATTTGTATGGTCCTTTTCTCACTTCATATGTTACAATTCCATTTATGTCAATTACAGACATACAACTTATGTTTCTTCCTCTATCAGCTGGAATTGTTTTATACGCCTTAGAATTCTTCAATGAATAGCCATAAGATCTATTCTTATGTAAATTAAAGCCTTTTGCATCTAAAAATACAAGGTCAGAAACTGATATTCTTGATATTTCCGCAGGATAAATAGCCCTTGCATTTAAGTTTCTTTCTAAATTTCTTTCAGCAGGAACTAATGAAAAAATTTTGCTTGTAATGCCATTTGACTGAAGTCCTCCGAATATTGCTGGTATAAATAACTTTACACCAATCTTATTCGCAATCTCTTTCTTTATTTCCTTCAAAATGGCTTCATTATTACAAGAGGCAGAATTATTTATAATTTTATTATCAGGATGTGGAATCATGTTTTTAAACTCTGCATTTCTTTTTCTCTTTTCCCTAAATGTTGAAAGGGCGTGCCTATTTCAATCTTTTTTGCAATGTTTGAAATTGTATGCGTATTTCTATTAACAGTTTTGGCAATGGCTTCAATTGCTTTGGACTCTTCTGCGAACATTCTCGTAACTATGCAATAAACTTCCTCGCTAACGACATTTCTAGTTTTCTTTATTATTTTCTTTTTGATTAAATTATTTTATAGTTTTAAATGAAGTCAAAATGCTTCTACTATACAAATAGATCATCAAAAAACTTTATGTATATAATTTTTTTTTGAAAAATGCTAAATAAAAAATACAAAGGTCCATATTCTGTAAAAATCGTTTCAAGTTTTTAATCTTTGCAAATTGAAATTATGGATAAAAATTTTTTATTGAAATTAAAAAAAGCGGATTAAAAATTTTGCAAAATTTTTTTTCAGTTATGCCTTTCTTTCAAAAAATATCATCCTTTTTAAAAAATTTTTTTTGTGATTTTCTTAAAATATGCATTATTTAAAAAAATACCCCCTTTGTATAAAAATTTTATTTTATTATGAATTCTTTAAAACATACTTTTTTAAATAGAAGTTGCCCCTCTGCTATGAAAACTTGTAGACTGAAAGCTTTTGCATTGAGAAATTGTTTAATATCTCTATAAAAAGGATTTTCTTCATATCTTTTTATATGATTAAAAATTGTACAGATTTTTTACGATTTAGATAATAATGAAATTCAAAATTCAAGAACAAGCATGATTAAAAGGGCATATTTTTTGAATATACATTTCCTAAATTTACATTTTCTAATATAAAATATTTTTAAATTTAGTTGTTTTGGTCGTAAATATTTATAATACTATATAGATTGCAGTTTATAAAACGATTTTAGATTTCTGTAAATTAAATTTTCAATATCGAAATAAGAAATACTGAGGTCATGCAAGAAAAAAATGAAAATTATGAATGGATTTTGAATGAGCAAAATAAAATTGTTTTAAACTGATTGATCTTTGTGTGGGTTAAAATTAAAGAGCATATTATCTATGTATATTTAATATTTCTGCAATAGCGCAACTAAATTTTATTGGTAAATTTCAACAAATTAGAGACAAAATTGTGAATGTAGCTTTGAAATATTAGGAATATAATGCCGAAAAATCTTTTAATAGGTAAATGATCAATCAAAATTTTAAAGAGAAGAGATTTTGGGGTTCGGGCTCAAAAACTTGATCAAAATTTACTTTAAAAGAGGGTCTTTAAATAACAAAATGATAAAAAAGTTGGTATTTGTTTAAAATTAAACTAATGATGTGTTAGCATGTTTTATAACAAAGAATCTTGTTATTCCCCTCCATTCCCCAAAAAAAGCCTATACTGGGGACGGAAATAACAACCTGTCTATTCTTAGGTTGTTTTTGTTTGTCCTTAAATATTTTTTCCTTAGTATACTTAAATTATTCTTTTGTTTGATGCTGTTTATTTTTCTTTTTGTTTTTTTTTTCAAAATTTTCTATATTTTTCCTCCGAGGATACTTCCTTTTAGTGTGTGCCGACAAATGCCATATTATTGATTCTTTACTTAGATCTGAAATTCCATTTTAATACTTTATTAATATACAGTTTTTAATTTGGTATTAAAATAACCCTGATCTAATCTTTTTACTTGTCTTTTGTTTTATTACCAAATATTTTTAATTCTTTTTAAATTTAAAAAATTTAAATACATTGAGAATTAACCCCGCTTTGGCTAATAGGGCTTTGAAATTTTTATAATTGCGTATGAATGTAAAAAAATGGTTTTGCAAGAATTTTTTTCCATCCTACTATTTTAAAAATAATCTATGATGAGAAAACATTATATAATTGCGATAGAAACCAAAATTTCAAAATATGTTTACGATAAAGACATGATATCGGCGCAAAATAGAGAGGTATGATTCTTTAAACGTATATTTTTACTAAGATTACGACTCTGATTATATATTTGAAATATATTCTAAAATATTTACTAGAAGGTAAAAAAGTTATTTTTTTATGCCCGCAGTACAATAGAATTGTTTTGGTTATTGCATAATCGTATAATTTGCACTTATGCAAAATATCTTAATTTATAGAAAATTCTATTAATCACTATTTTAGATTGTTATAGGGAATTTGCGTTAACTGCAAACTTACCACATATGAAAAGTAAAATAAGATTCAAATTAATATGACATACTTAATATTATAGCAATTTTAAAGATTAAAGAAGAAGTTATGTTGCATTTGAAGCATTGTTTCAATAATTTACAAGTCTCTTGTTAGAGAATTATTTCAATGGTTTGTTCTTAAATTCATGGGTTTATTTCTTCCTTAATTTATACAATATAAATTATCACCAATTTGTTTTAATTGTTTGTTTTTTGTTCTGGCGAGCTTTTTAATTATCTATTTTTCGATTAATTACTTTTTTTAAAAAAATCCGTTTTTAAGAATATTTTAAACAATTTAAAATTCCGTACACAAGGGAGACATAGTTATAAAAATATTTTATTCATAAAAACCTTGTAATTTTAACTATAATCTTTGTCCCTTTCACCCGCAAATAATTTATCATTATATTCAAAATATATCTCATCAAACTTGGCTTCTTTAAATGCTTTGTCAATTCTGATAAACGATTCTTTAAGATTGGGATACAAAGAATAACACAAATTTCCTGAATCGAAACTTAACATATTACAATTCCTCCGAATCGATTTGTGTAACCTACGTAATCCTTTTAAAGGTGCTTCCGATTCAAGTGAAATATTTAATGAAAGAACAGATAAGCAAGTAAAATCATCAGGTAACAGTTCTAAACTTTGAAGTTTTTCAGTGAATTCGATTTTAATCGGCGGCTCAGTTTGATTTTTACGCATTTTAAAATAATCGTTCACAGCTTTTATAAGCTCCTCTCTCTTGTTTTGATTGTTTAATTTAATTTCATTGTTTAATTTGGAATTAAAAAAATCTGATATATCAAAATCATTATTATCTATTAAAATACAATGTTTCTTGTAAAGTATTTCTAAATTACTATCTTGTTGCAGAATATTCTCAATTTCTTTAAGTAACTTTTTAAATTCAGTTAGTAAATAACAAAACATTTTTTTTGAAACATCATCCAACAATAGCATATATTTTTCAGTTCCGACATCAAATTCATTTTCTAAATGTCGAATAAAATTTTTAATTGTATAGCAATGAGATTCTATATCGTAGAATATCTCTAATGTTTCAGAAAAATTCATACCTTCGATATATTCTTTTGAAAAATTTTTTTCTATCGTTTTTAATTTGACATCCAGATTATTTTTAAAAATAAAAATCATTTTTAAGATTTTTCTAGCACTCACCATAAAAACTCTCTCTATAAAACTTGTTTTTGATAGCGTGCTTTCGTTAGTATTAAAATCCCGATCTTTCTTTCTTAAGGATATTTTATTTTTATTTCTTTGATCTTTAAGAAGTTTTTTGAAGTTTCGAAAAAGCCCTTTAAATTCCAAATATTTCCTATTTGCAATTGAGTAATTTTCTTTCAATTGCCGAAAAAGTGAAAAAGATATGTCATCCCATATTCTCATTTTAAAGCTTTTTGACTTCGTTAGTTGCAAGTGTAAGTCATAAAGAGTAACGCATAAGACTCGTAAAATATTATTGTAATCTGTTAAAAATTCATCTAATTCCATTAATTTACATATTACATTTTTGCCATCATTTAATAAAAAAACCGCGTATTTTATCTCTGTAAATAATTTGTTTTCAATTAATGAATTAAACAATATTTGAGACTCAATAAATTCATCATCATATTCATCAAAATTGATCTCTCCATTTAAAAATGTGTTATTTAATAACTTACGCAACATTGATATTTTAGCCCTAATCTTAATATCTTGAGAATCATTTAAAAATCCTTTTTTACATTTGAACTGTGAAACAATATCAAATAATTTATCATATGAATATGACCCATTCCCCTGCTGTAATAGGCATGAAGTATCTAATTTGGAGGAATTCTCTAAAATTTTAATGCTACTATTTTCATCAAATGTGCACAATATAAGATTAACACTTAAAAGAGTTAGCATCATTTGGGATTTAATTATTTTAAAATTTGTATTTAATGGAAATCAATTTGCCCGTTTTGGGTATTTATTTGATTTTTAATTGTTTTTGAAAAATTTGAACCAAAAGTTGCCAAATTTGAATATTTGAACAGATGATAATGTTTAATAATTAGTTGCAAAAGGTAATATATTTATCGGAGCCAGGGAACGAACCCCCCAAAAAAAAGTGCCTTATACAAAATTTTTAAAAAACAACCCCTAAAAATGGAAAATCGTAAATTTAGAAAATAAAATAAATTAAATTAAATTATTAATAAAAATAATTAAAATAATAATCAACTGTATAACGAATACACAACTTTTAACAATAAAACTTGCTGGCAATCAGAAAAATAATGATATAAAGCATTAAAGTTTTTAAAATTCTATTTTGTATTTGTTTTCTAAATAAAATTTTATTATCCCATCTAATGGAAAAAAACAACCTACTATGAAAAGAAGAAGCAAACATTTTATTTGAAATAATTTTTAAAAGTTCTCAAATGCTTTGTTGTAACTGTGAAAGTATATGCAAGATAAGATACAACAAAGGATTTTTTTAGAAAATGTACTTTTCGTTTATGCCGAAAAAAAGCGTTTTTAAAGGAACAATATTTTTTTAAAAAAATTAAAAATATTACAGATTTTAATTTAATAAAATTATGGCTTTTGGGAATTCCTGTAACTTCTATCAGTTTGCTACTTTCTCTTTCATCAAAAACAGTACGAAGATGGTTAAGGGAAATCGCTAAAGAAGCAGAAAAGAAGTATTATAACACAATAGGTTTAATTGGAGGTCTCGGAATCGTCGTAGAAATAGACGAATCTAAATTAGGAAGAAGAAAATATTTCCATGGGTATAAAGTAGATGATGTTTGGGTGTTGGGAATGGTAGAAAGACCCCCCCCAAATAAAAATAGTTTTAATTACAGTGCCTGACAGAAAGGCTGAAACTTTAACAAATATTATAAAAAAATTTGTCCTTCTCAGTCAACTATTTTTACCGATTGTTGGAAAAGATATTCAGATTTAAAAAATTAATTTTTTCCTCATCGAACTGTCAATCACTCAGTTACTTTTGTTGATTTCACAAATAACATTTATACAAATACTATTGAAGGTAATTGGGCAGGTATTAAACAAAATTTACCTGTACAATAATGAACGAAAGAAAGAATTATACAAAATTTGATAAGATATGGTAAAAAAAATACATCAAATGACAGTCTTAATACTTTTATTAAATTTTTATTTTAATTTGTTTTATTGATAATTTAAAATTTTTTTATTTTGTTGTTTTCTAAATTTCCAACTTTCCATTTTTAGGGGTTGTTTTTTAAAAATTTTGTATAAGCCACTTTTTTGGGTGACTCGTTCACTGGTTACAAATAATATAATTAGATCCAAAATCAATTTAAATGAAATTTTTAAAAAATTAGCCCTTAAAAATGAAAAGTAAGAAAAATAAATAAATATAAATTAAAAGAAATATTATATCAACTTATTAAAAAGATCATTTTTACATTTCCAAAAAAACATAAAACGTATTAAATATGGAAGAATCCACTCTTTAGTCCGATATCGGGGTGTAATTGTTTGTAATAGACTATTCCATGTGCCTTAAATGGTGTTTGTATGTGTTATTGTGTGAGGATTAACAAAAAAAACAGAATGATTAACAGTTAAATGATCGGGAAGATAACTTTTAAGGTTGTAATAGCCTTTCCAACAATCTGAATATATAATTGATTGTGGATAAATATATTTTCTTAATAATAGAATAAGATTAAGGTAGTTTCTCTTTTCTATTGGAACGAAAATAACTCTGCGTAAAGGACTTCTCTTCATCATGCCCAGCACCCAAACGCATATAACACGATGTCCTCTATGATATTTTTTTATCAAATTTAGACTCATCAACTTCTACCACAATGCCAGATCCACCTATTTGGTCTGTTATATTATAATAAAGGTCTTTTAATCTGTCATAAACTTTTTTCAAGATTTCTCTTACACTTTTTTTTAACGCCAACTAGTTCTGAAATTTGTTTTATATTATAATTTTTTAACCACAAATTACATATAGCAGAATAATTGCAGGTTTGACATTACTATTTTCAAAAATCGTGTCATTCCAAGGTTGGAATGTCGCATTGCAGAATAATCTTATCCATTGAATTATAAAAGAGTCCCCGTTTTTCTAAATTCTTGTTCTAGGTGCCCAAATTCTGCATTTAAAATCCGAATTTTTAATATAATTATTTACAAAGCTTTCTTCTTCATTAAATGTACTTCTCATTTTTAAGGGCTAATTTTTTAAAAAATTCTTTTAAATCGATCTTAGCTGTAGTTGCAGTAATAAATCCGAATAATATTGATGCTTTAACAAATTTATCTATAGATTATTAATCATATTACTATAAATTTATAAATTGATGTCTAAAAGAAAGAAATTATATATATAATTTAAAAACAATATCAAATTGTCATAAAAAGTAGCTAAGAACTTATAAAATTACAATATTTTATTCAAGCTCCGTAAAATGATAATTGCGACTTTTTTGATTATTAGATATATTACTAACTTAACTTGCATAGACAATTTAATACAATGAAGTGTTTTAAGCATTAAACAAGTATATTTCTAAACATTAGTGTGGTATCTCAATGGTAATACTTTGTTTTTTTGATATTTCATATTAAGACTTTGGTTCAGGGCTGTGAGACTCTGGCAAAAAAATTTTTAAAGGGGGGAGTCTTTAAGCACAATTTTAAAAAATAAACCAATAATATTAAATTATAAATTAAACTATTCTTTATTTATTCATCTTTAAATAAATAATCTACCAAAACATTCCAAAGATAAAATATTTCATCAGAAGTTCTTTTTCTTGACAAGTTATATTTCATTTTAAATTCATTTAAAAATATTTCGATATTTGATCTGAGGATTCCGCGTCTTTTTTTGATTTCATACTTTAAAATTGACCAAAGATTTTCAATATTATTCGTATGAAAACCATCACGATTTCTGAAACCAAGGCTATGATTAACTATTATATGAATGCCTTCGATTGAAGCTACTGCTGAAGGATAAGACCTGAATCCATCGGTCACTACAGTTGTTCCGTTATGAATATATTTTCTAAATATATTTATCATAGTAATCGAAGAACGATTTTCAACGATTTCAAGATGAATTTTACCGGTTTCAGGTTCAATTAAACCAACTAACCATATTAATCCAGGAGTTTCATCTGCGGTATTAGAAGGGCATTTATCTAATTTACCATGAAAAATTGCGGTTTCATCTACCTGAACTTTTTTATTTAAGCCCCCAAGTTTTTCTTTCTCTAAATAAGAATTTTGTTCCTGTGAAAAATTTAGTAAATGGCTTTTTATCTTTTGATAAGAAGCTTTTGAAATGTTTAAATTTCTTAATATGTCCTTTTCATAGACATTTTCTATCCACTTGTAGACAGCTAAAAGATAAGTAGAAATGGGTATTCTTGGAGTATTTATTCTTAACCCATAAAAAATAGGTTTCGAAAATCTACATTCTCGATTCCTGCAATAATAAATTTTTTTGTTAAGGTGGTTATTCGAATTTATTATTTTCATGCTATCTTCACATTTAGCACATTTTTTATTTACACTTAATCTTCCAGATTCAATAAGATAC
>KK365136.1:160218-173983 GCA_000385875.2 Anncaliia algerae PRA339
CCAAAAAAATTAAGGGAGCGAAAATTTTTTTTAATTTTTTCTTTTTATGTTTTATAAGCTTTTTAAGGGTTTTTTTGTAATTAAATCTTTTAATAAAAAATTTTTATCTTTTTTAAAAAAATTTTTTTCGGTGAAGGTAGTTTTTTTTATCTTAGAAAATTAAATATAAATTGTTGTAAAATTTTTTTTATGAGATTCGAACCCAGCAATTTATTTTTTCTAATAGGGCTGTGAGACTCTGGCAACTTTTTTTTTTGCCAGAGTCTCACAGCCCTGATTCAAGACTTTTAATGCTAAGATTGCTATTAAATGCCCTATTTTATTATAAATTCACTATTTTATGGTTATATTTTGGGCTAGATCTGATATTGTAAAATGATGTAATTTAATTCATCAATTATATTTTGGCCTGCAGATCATGCTAAATATAATATTAAAGATTTTTATGGTTACAATTAAATATACCTTTAATGTTACTTAATAATGCGCTTTTTAAGTTGCATACCTGCAAAAATATAAAAAATCAGAGAGTTAATGGAATTTCCATCTAATATTAAAAACCTTCTCCGCAATAAAACATGTCATTTGTAGGTTTATTAAATTAATATAACAAATTCCTAAAAATTCTTCTACGATTAAAATCCCAAATCTAAACATGGCATAAATTTTCTCTGTTGATACTAATAAATAACTTATTAAACTATATCATAACACAATGGCAATGGTTTATAAGGATATATTTTCCTTCTCTAGGATGACGGCCTTTGGATATTTTTATGATCTTACATTTAAAAATATTGGACCATATTTCACATATTCTTTAAATAATTTTACCATTTTGTCAAATCTACGATCTACAACGGCTTTCAAGTGTATTTTACTGTTTTTGCTATAAATAGCCCAAACCAACTATTTAATTTCTAGCATTAAATAATTTGAATCTACTTCACATGTTTATAATACGTCGTGATACAGACCATCCCATCTTTTAAAACCTTGTTGCCAAAGATATTTCATTCGTTGTATTTCTGTTTGTGATGAGATATGGCACGATTGTATTTAAGAACATGGATATATTAAGACGTATTAGATGAATAAATAGGATTGTAAGTAATTCTGGACAATTAGAATAGAATTAAAAGTTACAAGCTTATTTATTAATAAAATATTCTTTTCTTATAGATTTTTGGACTTAAATAAAACTCTAATTTGTAAATAAATTTTATTTACATCCTCATCACAAATAACAAATTTGGTTAAACTAAAGTATATTATTTTTATATAATTTTTAAATGTTCTTTGATTTCAAAAGCCTTTTTTATTAAAACATTGATGAATAATTTAAATAAAGCAATAAATAAATAGATTTTAATATTTTGTTAATTGGTATTTTCCATTTAATAGAGTTTTTGTGTTTCCAAAATCACGATATTTGTAGTTAATTGCTTTTTTATAAATTATGATTCTGAATTTAATTATTTTTATGCGTTATAGAATTCAAGATAACTCCATACTTTTTAATTTGACGGTTCTGCAAATAAATATGGCCTTTTAATTACACGGAAATTTTGAAAAATTATTTTCGACTTTTTATGGATGTAAGAATATCAAACAGATATATTGAAATTCTATTATATTGACGTTCTTATGTTTATGAAAATATTCTATGCAAAATAAAGATATGTTTCTATCTTTAAATTGTTTTAAAGTATATTGACACATAGACCAGGGGATGTAATTTTCAATTTATGCATTATTATTTTTTGCTAATAAAGTATTGATAAATAGGTAATAATAATTTTAAACCTTGAATTATAATCTTATAACATCCCAGAAAGTCGAACATTTGATATAAAGGATATGGCAATATATTCAATATCTTAAATAGATCATATAAATGGGACCAAATTATTCTTTAGTTTAATTTATAAACTAACTCAATTTAAAAAACCCCTTTTATTTGTTGTTCAATTTCATTTTTCATTCTAATCAGTATTTTTAATGCTTTTTTAAAAATTTTAACAGCGTTAGCATTTGTGCCTTTTTCTTTGTTTATGAATTCATATCCGTGGAAATGCGTGGCATGGGAATAATTTAGTGAATATAATTTTTGATATGTTTTATGTTTATCAATATATTTTTTTCTTGGTAAAACATGCTCATTATTCAGAGATAATCAGTTTAGTCTTTTTTGTTGGGAATGCACGTTCAAAATTCTTTGCTATTTTTTCATTATATTCAAAAAATATGTACCGCCAGTTTTATTATTAGTAATTTGGCGTTTTGAATTTTAATATGAAATTCATCATAATTTCATGTTTTTAATTAGAATTTTCCGGGCTTCCCAGTTTATTGGATTTATTATATTGTTTTTTCTTAATTATATCTTAAGGCCTTTAAAAATAAATCTTTTTGAATTTATATTTTATTTTGTATTTCTCATACATGTATTAACACACCCTATGTATGTTTATTAAATATATTTATTACCCTTTAAGTTCTATTGTCTATATATTCATAATATTTATTTTCCGTGGCTAACAGTCATGTTTTTATGCGTAATTCCATATTTCGTTGCATTTTAGACTTTATTATCTTATCTTCAAAGCTATTTTCGTTTAAATTCATGTATAATTAGTAGCTTTTATAGTTTTATAAAGTTTAAAAGCTAAATAATTTTCAAGACGAAATACTCTTTTGATTAAAAAATTTCTCGCTGCTTTTTCAAAAACAAGATGTATAAAAAAAAATTTTGTCCTAGAAAAAAATTGCAAAATTATTTCGGATATTTAAAAAGTTCAAATTTTCTTTCTATATTATACTGGTCCCTACTCCCATTAGTGTTCTCATATATTCAGGATACAATGAGGTATTTCTAGTCATCGAGCTGTTGTTATCGGAATAAAATTCGTTTAAAGAATTAAATATGAATTATTATTTTAAAATTCTCGTATTTATACTTTCTACATGGTCTAAATCTTATTTAAATTTAATTAATCCCAAAAACTTTTTCTTATATTTACTTCACCCCTTCTTCCACAAAGTATTGTTGTGTCACGGTTTCCTAGGTGCACGACTAGGAAGCTTGGTAAATTTAGTTGGTTTAAAAATATCTGAATGCAAGGGTTTTTAGTTTAAAATCTATTATACATATTACTTCTTTAAAAATAAAAGATTAGTATTTATAATCTTGTCGTTTATGACAGTATAAATATATATGTGAGTTGTCACATAAATTATCATTGAATTTTTCTCGTTCAAAATTTCTTGTTCCCTTTAACTCTTTTAAAATTTAAAGATATATTCATCATGATGTAGTTTTCTGTTTCCAAATATAATCAATTATTTTTGCAAAAATACTCGAACTTCATTTCTCTAATCACTATTCAAAACACAGGCAAATTAACTATTTTGCCAGAGTTATAGATAGAAGATACGGATCAGTTTCTTTATATTTTTTTATATCATTAAAGTAAGAATTTTAAATATTTAATTTTTTAATATTAAATTAATTATACTTATTAATTTTAAAATATTTAAAAATTTAATAATATTTAAATATAATTACCTCGAAATTGTTTTTAATTCTAAAATTACATAATTAAAAGCATCCCATAATGTTCAATTATAATTTTAAAAATAAAGAGAAAAATGAATCTCTCAATAAAAGTGATGAAATCAAATTTAGCATCGATGATAATGAATATAAGCGATCAATTGAACTTAAAGAAATTAAAAATACTTCGGGTGATGATAGAATAAAATTATTGAGTTCTGTTTTGAACCAAAGCATAGTAGAAGTTAACGATTTATCATTTACCCACAACTATAGACTTCCTTCAAACTTACAAAAGTTATCTAAATTATTTATCGCGATAAAATCTATTTGTAAATTTAATGAGAACAAAGAGCTGGTTACAATTTTTCATAACAGTAAAACATGTATAGAGAATATAGTGAATCAACAAGTATCCATAGAAGATATAGAAAGACTAAATTATGTCTATCCTGAAGCATTTGAATTTACAAAAGTAAAAATTAACTATGAAAATAGAGAGATAGATTCCTTTACAATAAAGTTAAAGGAGAACAATGTTAGGGAACTGGAGAATAGGCTTAAGATTATTGGTGATTTACAAAGAAAAACATTATTTGAAGATGCTATAGATAATTTAAATAAACCTTTGACTAAAAAAAGATTGATTCTTAATGAAAAAGGCACTTCAATTCTAGAAAGAATCAAATTGAAAGAAAAAATGAGAAAAGAAGCTTTCATTAAAAATAATTCTTTCAATTATGAAGAATTAAAAGAAAAAATCAAGCAAATATATTATATTGAAAATAAGAAATCGATAGAGAAAAAAAAGATTATTCAAATGTTAGATTTATTCAACGCAGATAAAAAATTGGATCACATTTGTAAACTGTTTAGTGATGAATTTGAATTAAAAACGATCAACAAAATAGATTATATAATTTGTAAATTAATAAAGTAAATTAATTGAATTGTTTAAATATTGCATCAAATAAGTAATATAAATTACTTTCCAATTGAATAAATTATTGATTAAGTTGCTTTTTAAAATTGTTTGTTATTAATATTTAGTGAAATAAACCTTCTTAAAATTTACTTTTGGACAATCTTTCCATATATCATTTATTAAATAGTGACGGTGAAAATTATATATAGAAGCAAAAAAATTCATATTTTTAAAGCAAAAAACCTCGTCAACTATTTTGAATCACTTAAATTTTTTGAAATAAAAAACATTAGAATGAATGCCTATTTTCAGCTAGTATTTAAAAAATTAATCATGCTATATAAATAGAATTTATATATTTTAGTTCATTCTTCATAGTTCTAAATATTTGTAGTTAGAAATTAAAAAATTTCAGAAATTTAGCAAGGTGAAAAACTCAAAGCAGCATTTACTTTTCATAAAGGTATTTGAAAAATACTATTTATTTTAGTAACCTGTAGAAAATCTAACATTTATTTTCCCGCCCAACTACGCTGGAAATAAAAGATAAAAGGAAATTTTTAAATAAATATGAGTTTTTTTAGATTTTAATAAAGACAGGGTAAAAAGTCCATAAGTACAAAGGTACCAATCAAGTCCCCGTACCTCAGGCACCTTAAAGGTATGGTGCCCTGGACATCCCGCTTAACCAATAAAATAATTTCTTGACAAACACATGTAGATTATTGTCTCAAAAATATATTCAGAATCCAAGATTTTGAATTTTACAAATTCATATTTCTTTTCTTTGTGGTAGGATAAATAATAAATCGGTAAATAATATCCATAACACTGAAATCTAAACTAGTAAAATTACATTTATTAAAGCAGCAAAAAAAGTATACGCACAATCTCTTTTTAAATATTTCTTTAATTATTTTTAATGTTAAAAATAGGCCGTGATTGGATAAAAATCAAACAAAAAGAAATATATTTTATTGAAATATGATATGGAATTATATATACTTTGGTAAAGATTGAAATAATAAATAAATATATCCCTAAACTTGATTTATAAATTGCTTTTATAATAGGCAATACATAAAATATTATTAATTTAATTTAAATATAAAACAAAGACTACGTAACTAGAAAGGATTAAATATTTTTAAAAAAAGAAAACTATAGGAATATATTTTTTAATGTTTTTGAGGATAATTATTCTCAATATTGTCATTTTTATTGTTTTTAAATTTAATTTTACCTTTAAAAATATTCTCTAGCCTATTTTTAGCAAATATTTTATGAGGATTTATATATATTTCCCTCTAATTCAATCGTAAAAATACATCTTATAAATAAATACTAAAATATGTATTGGTTAATTATTTGTTTAAGGATCAAAAAATAAAACCATCAAAAATTATATTCTTTCTGTTAATTGAGAGTCTTATCTTACAAAACACATATTGTGAAGTATATGGGAAATAGAACATCAAAGAAAATAAAATGAAATATAAGAATAAATATTAAATTATTACGAACAAAAATTATATATTTAGTGATATAGGAATACTCAAAATCATATATGAATGATTCTCATTATCATACTTACAAGATATTCAAAACTACAACGTATAAAACCTAAAAATACATACAACTGTGTTTTTCATTTCTTTGAGATGCAAGGGCATAAAGATTTGGAATTTTTCCTTTTGACTTCTGAATTAAAGCATTTATTTTTACTAAAATTATTATTTTTAATTTAATTTTTATCGTATGCTTACTTTTATTTCTCTCCAAATTAGCTTTAAAATATAAATGTTATGATTGAAATAATGATATATACCTTAAAATATATTATCTTTATAAAAAATATACATATTTATAATTATATTATATTAACTAAATTGCTTTATTTATTTTCCGTTATATACTTTGAATATATGAAAAAGGATTTTTTATTTTATAGTAAAATTATTTAATAGAACAACTTTAATATTATTCATTTCATATGACTTTATTGCGCGCTAATTATTACAAATCTTGTTTAAACATAAAAATTGATTCTTTTATCGGATTTAATTCAAAAGTGCGAAACCACAAATTTAGCTAAAATGTAATATAATGAAAAGGTTTGGAGATATTTGAGAAGAATAAAAAGTTGAGTATTTATGATAAATATCTGTTTGATGGAATTAAAACGTTCCAGCAATTTAAGTTGATAAAGGAAAAAAAGTTCCTCCATTATGGAAATATATTTTTGATTTAAGAGCAAAAATTTTATATTAGTAATTGTAAAAATTAAATCTAGATTGCGATCACTATTATATGTCCTTTAGGATATTTTTTGAATTTTTAGTGTCTGTCTATGAATCTTTAACATTGTGATTGAATTCTGTTTAATCTAGAAGATATATTTTATGAAAGCAAATTTAGTTATTTATATACAAAATGTATTTTTCGGCATTTTCAATTGAATTCTCTTTCGATAGAATTAATAATGGCCTTTCTGGTAATGTTTAATCCTAAGAACTTTGTGAATTTATCTAATACTTTTTAATATAAACAGCGAAACATAAATTATTGGCTAATTTTGATTTTTGTAAGAAAATATTTACAAGATCTGAAATCTATAATGATTTTTTATAAATTCGTAAAGACTTTTATATTTTTATAGTTTTTAAAGGGTTTGAATGGAAATCAAAATACCTAAGTTGAATTATTTATTTTCCCTAATACCATGTTTCCATTATAATTAAAATCAGAAACAATTTATTTTATATCATTTTTATACTATCAAACTATGATTTACAATTAAATATCAAAAAATTGTAATTTTTCTCTCCAATTAAGATTGATTGTTTTCAAATTATAAAATGCTTTTGATATGAAGTTTTATAGGTTTTGCGAAAATACGTTTTGTAGATATCATCTTTAATCCTTTCTAGTAGTATCTTTGAAGGCGGTAGAACTAAAGATAATATAGTATATAAATATATTAGAAAAGGAATTGCATAAGAAACTAATTATCCATATTTTTAAGAAATAAAAAGTATTTTCAAATCCACCAATCAAAACCAATGATTTAATTGGTGCTTTTGACATAAATATAAGAAATCAAACCTTAAAACTATTATTAAAGGGATATTAATAAATTTATTTAGTATTATTACTAATAAATAAAGTATGTATTTTTAATCTTCTTACAATGATTATGAAAAGAATTCTTATGTTGTCTTAAAAATTCTCAAAGTTAAAAATAGAATTGTTGCATGCCAATAATTAGGTTTGTATTAAAAAGAATGGATTTAAAATATTTTATACTGTATAGGTATTGAAGGTATCAAAAAATTATAAAATGAAGTAATCATTTTATTTCTCTATGCAAACAAAATAAAGAATGATAGGAGTTATGAATGCATATTCAAAAAAACTATCTTTTATTAGCTACTTATTTTTAATATATAAAATTTTAGGTAGCATTTGGACTAAACTATTAAATTCATTTTATTTGGGACTTTTTTCAATCATTTATTTATTTTTATGAAAAACTTTAATATATTTCATATTTTTAAATATCCCTTAAAAGATAATACAAATTTTATTAGCAGAAATTAAAATAGTTTTCTTCAAATGTTTTACACATTAAAGTTTTAAAAATAGTTAAAAAACCATCCAATAGTTT
Organism: Anncaliia algerae PRA339; assembly: GCA_000385875.2. NCBI lineage: Eukaryota > Fungi > Microsporidia > Tubulinosematidae > Anncaliia > Anncaliia algerae. The sequence continues at coordinate 168,367 of KK365136.1, forward strand.
AATTATAAAATATCAAGTACTCTTTTACTTTTAGAGCATATCTCTTCTTCAATCCAATCATTAGGAATAAATTCTTCCTTATTCCCTTCCAAAAACTTTACCAAATGCACTTTAGATGCATTCTTAAAGCATTTTTTGCTCTCTTCTTTCTTGTTGTCAATAAAAAGAAGATATCCTTTGTAAAAGTAATACTTCCTGCTATTTATGGGCATATCAGCTAATTGGTAACAATCTAACACAAAATCTAAATCTACATGCAGATTCTCCTTGTTTTCAACAATTTTTGACTTTCCACCAGCAAATATTTCTTCAATTAATTCTCCTCTTTTACTTGCTGCAACAGAATACGCCTTTATTTCATAAAAGCTATTTGTGCTTTGCACAAGCAAATCTCTTTCATTATTAAGTTTATAAGCATTATAATAGCATTCAGCAGCATCAAATTTAACTCCACATTTATCGTAAGAAGTGGCAGCTTTTTGTAAGCAAAATATTTTCTCTTCTTTTGTAGAGGCTTGTTTATAAGCTTTCATATAAAGATCTGAAATTTCATAATAGTCTATACCAAGGTATTTTTTATACCACGGAGGATTAAAAAGTTTCTCTGCCTTTTCTATTAATTGTTTATATTGACTCATATAAACAATAATATTTAATATTTAAATAAAAAATACATTTTTTAGGGAATTTAAAATAATTATTGATAATAAATATTTAATTAAATAATTTATAATTAAATAAAACATTAAATTAGAATTTTTATAAAATTAATTTTTTAGAAATAAGACAAATTGAAGAGAAATTAATCATAGATATTTCTGAAGTAATTAATTATAAAAGAATGAACCAAGATAAATTTCATAAATTAGTTTATGAACAATTGAATAGAATAAAGATTTAAATTTCAAATATCCAGTGTTGAATTAAATCAATGATTCATAAGAATTATGGTAGCTAAAATACATTGATATTTTAAAATTAAAGATAAATTTTTAAATATTAAATTCATTACATTTGTACATTTCTCGAAAGTTTTTGATATAAAAACTATTGGTTTTTACACATAAAGCAAGAATATTTTTTCATGAGACCAACTTTTATAAGAAAAAAGCCACTAATTTCTTTATTAAAAAGTTACCACAAAAGAATTATAGAAAATAAATTAAATAAAAATATACTTTATTCATTCCTAAATTCAAGTAAAAGTTACTTTAATTGTTCAATTCTTTTATAATTCAATCCCAACTTCATCGAATAACTCCTTTTTTTTGCAATTTAATCCATCACATAATGCATCAACTATTGTGCCAAACTTTACTTTAATTTCTTTTAATTGTGCATTGAGCTTCTTTGATTGCATGTCTAAATTATTAACCTCTTTTTCATCAATTTTACCACCTGATTTAATTTTGGTTAATCTTGATTCTAAAGTAGTAATTGATTGAACAGTTTCTTTAATTTCATTACGCAGACTTTTATCATCTTTATATTGTGTAATTTTACCAAGGAGCATTGATTTCTCATTGAAAGTTTCTTTTAATTGGTTATTTTCATTTTGAAGAATTTCAATTTCATTATCCAAATTCTCTAATTCTTCCACACTAATTGCTTCTTGCTCTTGTTTTGGACAATAGATGCTCGTTTTACCATAAGTTTTATTAATTATTTGATTTTTTTCAGTAAAATCGGTAAGATATTTAGTTAATACTGTTTTGGTCACAGAGTTTTTTAATGTGATCAATAAATCCTGTATTGAAAATGGGCGGTTGAGAGAAACTATTACTTCAAGAATTTCCTGTTTAGTTGTTGGGCCAGAATTGTTCTTGCTTGGTTTTTTAGCAGTGGTTTTTGCATTTTTCTCACTAATAGCAGATTTCTTTGATCCTTTTTTTGGAGGAGTTTTTGATTTTGATGTTTTCGCATCAGAATCATCTTCTGATAAAATATTAATATCTTTAACAACCTTTTTCTTCTTGGGCATTGTTTTTTTAGATACTTGCTTCTTTGGTGGTGGAGCTTTCTTTACAACTTGAGGATTTTCTTCACAAAATGAAATAAAATCAGAAGTATTTACATTATCATCTAGTACTACCGTTTCTTTGTTCAATACTGGAATCTCTGGTTGCGAAGAGTTATGTAAGGAAGTATAATGGTTTTCTTTTTCATCGAATTCTTGTGTTTCGTTACTAGCCATAGAAAAAATTAAGAATATATTTAAATATTAAAGTATTTTTTAAATAATATTAAATTTATAAAATAAAAATATTATTTTATTGAAAAAAGGTAAATAAACATGAGAAAATAAAATAGCTCAATTAATTAGCGTAATTTTTAAAATGATTGACTTGAACCGTAAAATTGCTTTTGTAAATAATTTATTGTTTTAATCACATAAAATTTATAAATTAATAAATAAATTATTGAATTTGTGATCGAATTTGAGTTTGGTAAACACAAATATCATAAAAAAGATAATTAAAAATTTTCTATAGAATATAATGATTCTTTAATAGTTTTGTGAAACTTTCTTGTATTATATCCTTTGTTTTCCATGGAATGCTCAATAATGAATAAATATTTGTGTATGAAATAAATATATCTTATTGATTATATACATATTTACATAAAATCAGTTTTAAAATTTAGATTACATATTAGTATTTGTTAGAAATTTTATATATTTTTATTTTACTTAATATTTGATGAGAACTAAATATTTTTACAATCCTTTAAATCAAATATTGTCATGATCTAATCTTTTTACAAGAATCATAAAGTTATTTTACTTTATTATAAATTAAATACATCATTAAGAGTAATTAATATTTTTGGATCTAATGATTTCTTTTTGTGTGGTATAATCTGATAGATTCTATCAACATTTTTAAAAATGTGTGTTAAATTCTTTTTTATATTATGTTTTTACATATGCAAAATGCTTCTTTTTATTGATGTTTGTTATGCAAGAAATATAAAAGAACATTCAAATATATTTTTTTATGATTCCTTGAAGATATCATATGTTAAAGAAATTATTTAAATGAAGGATTCTTTAAAAGAAAAATTAGTAAAAACTTTATTATAAATGTTTCCCAGTGGAATTGAAATATGTCAGTAGTTTAACCTTTTTATGTTAATTAAAAAATGGGCTTATTTAAATGATTAATTCTCCTTGAAAAATACATATTAATATTTTTAGTTGAGAAATTTTTTAATTAATTTCATAAAAAAATAAAACTATATACAAAGTGTATTTCTATTATAAAATTATTAACTCCCTTTGATTTTAGCAGAAAATGATAAATTAAATTTTTTGAATTACATCAAATATTATTTATTTTTACAATTTGACACAGTAAAATATTTTTAACATAAAATACGTTAAAAGAATACATCACAATCAAATATTTAATTTAATTAAAAAATAAACTTAAAAAAATACTATGATTTTTTTCATGAGTTATTTTATGAAGATTTTAGTTGTTTACCTATTGTTGATTGACTCAAGTTTGTGCACGATATTAAGTACTTCAGATAGTAACAATGGCATTTTAGAGATGAGTATTAGTGAAAAGACAGCTTGCTTAAGGGAAATGAAGAAAAATATCAAAAGGGTTTACTTTGATCTCAAAGAATTATTAGAAAGTGGGAGTAGATTTGCTTTGGACGAAGAATCAAATAAAGATATTAGGAAATTTTTTTGTAAATTACAATCTGATTATTACTTTAATAGTTTCAATATTTCAAGGAAGTATGATTGTGAGCTGGAAAAATTAGCAAAGTATTTTAAAACTCCAGCTATATCCTCTGATGTAGTAGACAAGGCTTTTAGAGTTTTTAATAATATCAAATTTTGTAAAGCTGGCTCAATTTTACAATTATGCTTTAAATCACTGCTAATTGAACACAACAAATTACACGAGGAAAAACTTCCAAATTTGTCAAGAGATATATTAGCATTACATGATAAACTATTTTTTTACAGGGAAAAAACATTTATCAAGATGGATTTTTCGTCTTTGTTTGATATGATTAGCAATCTTAGAGTATCATATTACATTTACAAGAAGGGAATAAAAGACTTTTATCAGCTTTGTATGTCTTTTACAGTTAAATTTGAATCTTTTTATAAACTATGGTCTAAGTTAGATAATGACCAAAAGTTTGAATTTATCAAAGACCCTAAAAATCAAGAACCTGGCGAATCCGATGTTTTGTATATTTTAGAATTAGCTGAGGATCAGAAAAATAATCTACAGCTTTTATACGGAAAAATGAATAGTTTTTTGAAAGAAAAAAAATATAAAGGAGCAGAAGAAGACCCAAAGAAATTTTTGAAGGACCTAATAAATTTTGCGTATGATTATGAAATATTTAGGGTTAAAGTAAATGGATTGTACCAATATATGCTAAATCACGAAGATGGTTTCAAGCAACCACAGTTTTCCATGCCAAATTCATATATAAATTCCAGCCTTGAAAGTGTAAGAGACATAATTTTGGATTTAAAATCTAAATTTCTGAATAATGAGACGCTAATAGTGATTTATAAAAGGATTTGCAGGAAAATTCTACTCTTAACTCACGACCGTCCGAAAATTTTAGAAGATTTTTTGAAAAGAAAATATGCAGATACTGCTAAAATAGGAGAAATAAACAATCATAAATTAGCAAATTTGATTGTTTCTAAGTTTAGTTTAACACAAGATGGAATTAAATTGCTACTGGATCGCTCATCTGATCATACAAAGCTATTCAAAGGAATATCAAATGAAAAAGCAGGACTTTTTATTATTTTACGTTATTTTCTTACCTTTGATGTATATGCTCAATTTCTTGCGATGAAAAGTTTGAAATTTAGACTAAAGGAAGATTTCCAGAGATTAAAAGAGGAATTAGGAGATGAAGAAGTGGATAATAAATATCATTCATTAAACGATTTATTTGAAAGATTGGAGATTATTCTGTATGCTGATAGACTGAGCATATTCGTTCCCGTTCCTTATTGTGAGTGTTGTATGAAACATCCTGAAGATTATGTACTGTGTTAATCTCAGAATAATTAAAAGTAGTTATGTTTAATTCTAAAAGAATATTAAATTTGTGTTTTTAAGTTTCAAAATTTGTTAGAAAATATTTAAAAATTATTTAAGTATTTTGGATAATATTTTAAAATGCAGGTAATTTTTGATATTACAAAAATTAAAAAAAAATTTATCCTTAAAAACTTAATGTTAAAAATTAAAATAATATTATTTAAATAAGTAATTAAATAAATCTTTATAACTAGCACTTTCCTTGCTTCTTTTAAGCATAAATCTTATTAAATAGAAAGGCATAAATATCTTAGTTCGATATCTCTGAGGTACGTATATTTTTATACCATTCCACGTTCCCTCAATATTATTTGTATGAGTTCCGGTACTGGGTTAACAAATGAGAGACTATGATTCACTGCAAAATTTCTATGAAAATATTCTACTACTTGTGCATATCCTCTCTAACAATCACTAAAAATAATAGAATCTTTTTTAATGTACTTTTTCATTAAAAATAACAGTGTATCTGCTGATCGATTTTCCACAACAATAAAAACAGCTTTCCTCTCAACTGTGCG
>KK365136.1:174083-185196 GCA_000385875.2 Anncaliia algerae PRA339
ATTTTATACATTTAATAATTAACTTTGTTTCTAGTTCAACCAAGTAGATCTTTCTTCTTCATTCCTATATCGCATTTTTAAAGGTAATTTCTTTTAAATTTTTGGTAATATCAAAAATTGCCTGCAATTTTATTCTTCCGCCGAATATTATTTTATATCAATAGTATATTTGAATCGTTTAAAATTTATTTTCTCTTAAATACATGTTTTAAATTACGTATTGGCGTAAATAACACTTGGTTAATAGTAAAGAAAGAATAATTTAAGCAGATTAGATTTTTTATGTAAATTAGCTATAAGCAATCTTAGCTGAATTATTTTATTTATAAAGTGATTCAAATACATTTAAAAACTATAAATCGCCAAACAATGTATCTAAACGTTTTTTAATGCAAAAATGGCCTAATTAAGAAAAATATTTTTAAAGTTTTAATTTCTCCTTGGGGATTTACAATAAATTCTTAAACAAATATATAAAATTAGTTCTTAAGAATCCTATACCTTTAAAAATTATTTAAATTTCGACAAGCAAATAAATCTTAGCAAGTGATTATACATAGAACATTGATTCTAGAGTTAAAATTAGCAATGAATATTCAATATTTAAGAATCATAAAAATGTATCTCTATGTACGATTTTAAAGATAGAATTCATTGATAATGATATAGAAACAGAATAAATTTTGTATTTTTAATTCATATTTATATAAAGAATGTTTAAAATATTGGCGTTTTCAGTATCGCTATTGTTGTTTTTCAGTTATAAATCAATAAATTCTTTAAATAAGAAGCTTAAAGTGAATATTTATTGATAATAGAAGCATAAAAAATTATTTTTTACTTGATATTCATTTGTTAATTTTCTAAATGATCAGAATTTTGCTAGTAACTCAGATAAATTCTTCATAAGAAAATAAAGATATTAAATATTTAAATTATTTAATTAATGATCCTGTTTGTTCAACCTTTGCATGAAAACCATTCTCAAGAAGAATCCTTTCAGCCATTGCATAATTTCCACTTTCTTTGTAAAAAAAGGCCCTAAAAATCTCCTCTTTCTTCCTGCATGATTTAAGTAACATTTCGTTTTCAAAAGCTAAGAAGCAATCAATAAAATGTTCAAAAAACTTTTGATCCTTTAATTTGCTAGGTATAATTGCACACAAAGCAAACATTATTTCTTCAACTTCTTCAGATTTTTCATGATTAAACAAGTCTTGGTAGATTTCAAACGAAAGAAGGTATTCATTATGATCAAAGCATTTTCTAGCAAGTTCATGTAAACCTAGTTTTATTATTTGCTCTTCAATTTTAAAATCTGATTTATTTTCCTTATAAAATTGTATAGCCTCTTCTAATTTATCATTCTTTACAAAATACATCAACTTATAATCAAATATATCCGTAAATAAGTATTCATTTTTTATCAAATACTTGTATTCAAGCATCTTTCTTTTTACTGTTTCTTCATCTAAGCATCTTAAGATGCTTGCCAATTCATTTATAAGTTCCTCTTCTTTGTAATTAATTAGAAAATTAAAATATAAAGTAAATTGACTAATAAATAGCTTTTTAAGATCTATTTCATTAAAAAGCACAGTTTCCTCAACATCATAAATATTTTTAATTTCTTTAAAGCAAGCAATCAAGTCATTCAAATACCTATTTTGTAAAAAAACCAAAACCTTTGTCAAAAGTATTTTAAACTTCTCTGCTGGATTATGCGCCTGAAGTTCTTCTAACTTAATTATTTTAGTTTTACAATCTTTTAAATTAATAATATCAATAATTCTCTCTTGTAACGAAAATTGTTTCTTTTCTTTTTTAAAATCAATTACAATTGTCTCTGTCATTTTTTCATAAATATCTTTTGCTTTTTCCTTTATAGATTTTGAAACCTTTTTCGCACTGTCTATGGAAGTAAAAAACTTGACCAGAAACGGTGGATTGTTCTTCAGTAATTTCATGTTCTTTTGTATAGTTCTCAAAGCCTTGTCTATATTTTTGTTGGAAGGATTTTCCTGTGCCTCCAGTAGCTCTAATTTAAGTGCGGACAATTTACTGTCTTTTTTAGAGATTTTTTCTTCTTCAGAAGAACTTTCCAATAATTTGTTTGTTCTTTTTTCTTCTTTTGTGTCTTCCTCAGTTTGAGAAAAAAAATGTGACATATGGATTTAAATTAATAAATTAAATAAATGTTTTAAAAAATTTATTTTTATTTTTTAAAAATATAAAGTATTTATTTTATAAATATAAAAATAAATTGGATTCTACATAATAATAAATATTAATGAATTTAAAATATATTTAATTTGAGAGCAACTACAATGAATAAGTGAATATGAGAATAATTTATAGTTTTTTAAGAAATGTCTATTTTATACGGCTTCTCCTAAACATTATAACTAAAAAATGTCTAATGATTATTGTGTAAAAAGTTTTCTCAATGAAATCGTTTGAAAGTAAAATCTAATTACGTGTTAATTTTTTATAAAATATGATTCAATATATTAGAATAAATTTAGATGAAACAAATTGAATTGATACTATTGTGATGATCTAGTAGATTACTGATGGAACATACTGTTGAATAATGATCTATTTATGTTACTTCTAAGCTGCTGAGGCTTTTCTTGCCTCCTGCTTTCTCTTCTTGGTGACATTATCTACTAAAAAAATATTCCTAAATGACATATTTTTTGATTGTTCATCTAGTTTGATATTTAATTTTCCTGTGCTTTCCTTAATTAGTCTTGGTGGACTTATTCAATCAATTATAATCAAAGTAAAGCCCTTTAATGTTGATTTAAGCTCTTTGCTTTGATAAGGAATAATTACGTTTAAGTTATTAGAAATTTATTTTCTTTTCTAAAAAAATCTGTTTATTATTGCAAAAATGATAAAATCATAGTAAAATTAGTAATTATAGAACAGTTTTATAAACTTAAAAAGGTTTAAATTAAAAAATTTTTTGAAAAAACACAACAGAGTAGAAAATATTAGGCTTTTAGAAAATAAGAACTGAATCTTTATAAAAATAGACACTAATATATTTATGATTACCTAAAAAAATGGACGTCTATCGTATATTGAAAAAAAAAGAAATTATTTTTGATATTTTCGTCCCTATAAATCTTTATATTCGAGTGCTAAATTTTTATGTTGGAAAGACTATACAAATAACTCTTAATCCTATGGTTTTTTTAAAAGCTATAAATTTAGGAAGGAAAATAAGAATACTGTCTTTCCTATGCAAGTACCTTCCAGTTGATCTTTAAAAACTCTCCTTTTCATCTTTTCCTTCTTTTTAAAAGATAATAAAAGGGAATGAAGAACGAAACTATATTATCAATCATTGCAAAATAAATCATTTTTTTAGTTAAAGCATTCTCTGATCAATTTTTTAAATAATATTTCTAAACAATAATCAATATCTAACAATAAAGATCTTAAATACATAAATCGTTTGTTATATTTATTAAGTCTCAGAAATACTATCCAGAAGAAAAGGAATTAATATAATATTAAAATGAAATATGATATTTGATTTTACTTTTAATTTTTTATTATATTTTCCTATCAATTTTATTACCTCTTACCAGAATTATCTCAAATGACACATTGAGTCTTTTACAAAATATAGTGATTACTTTTATAAATATCGTAAAATTTGCAAAATATTTTTGAATATTTAAATATGGGCAAAATAAATATTGTTCTGATTAATCGGAATAAATATAATAGCAACATTGATAAAAAATTATTTCAATTTATTTATCTGAAGTCTCTTTCAATTTATTTTATGTTAATTGTCTGTTTCTTTAATATGAAACCATGTATGAAGAATAAATTAGTGATTATATCTGGTTTCTCTTTAGTATGAGTCCTGGTTTTAATCTTGTTAAATTTTAAAGAAATATAAATAAGGTAGAAAAAATATAACTTAAACACAAAATTCAAGCTGATGTTATAGAATTTAAGATTCTTTTTTGCCTAAAATAAATTTCAAAAATATCAATTCACTATGTATTTTTTCATGTGACATTATTAAAATACTTATTGTGATTACAGATCCATTTTCTATAAAAATTATATTTTAAAGTTTCATTTTAAGATGAAACAAATGAATATTATACAAACCTATAAGCAAAATTTATCGACCTAAATGATAATTTATAACATGCAACCATTTTTATCTTCATATAGCGATACTATTTTCACGACAAAGGACAAATTATAGTTGGAACCATATTTTTCCGCCAAAAATTTCGAAGCTAAACAATTAGATTAAACGTACTTAAACCAATAATACTAAACCAACTTCATAATATCTATTTAGCTCGTAATCTATATGCCATTTTTTTCTTGCTAAGAGTAACATTATATTTCTCATTTGATAGCTTAAGCTGAAAGTAATTTCTGAATTCATAATATAAAGTTAAAAAATATCTAACAACTTTCCATTTCTCATAAATGTAATACACAAAAAGTAGGTTGTAAAAATATTGGCAGATACCAATCATTTACTTAATAGAATTTTTTATAATAAAAAACCTCCTAAATGTTGTTTTGAATTACACTAATGACATTCGTTGGATTTTCCACCTAACGAAAATTTATCTTTGATACAAACATAAAAAAAGATCTCTTTTTTGGGATTAATTAATATTTTTAAATTTGAAAACATTATAAAGGATCCATTTAGATATTTAATCATGTTTTAATTAATAATGTATATAAAGATTTGAACCGTAGATAACGTCCTTAGACTTTCATAAAATATTTCCATTACAATAATTTTCACTTTAATACAATGTATATTTCACCAAAAAATATATAACCTCATCTAATTTTGCTTCGATTACCTTTTTATGAGTTGATTGTTTTTGATATACTAATAAAAAATATAAATTTTCCACAGAAGATTTATTTATTTTGTTTAATTTCTTTGTTTCAATTGTGTTGATATGCAAGTAACTTATTATTTTTACTTAAGCTAATGTTATAATTTTTGATGTATTAAATAAAAGTTCTTCCTCTTAACTAGCTTGAAGAATCTATTAAATGCTTAATCAATATATTTTAACAAAAGAGTTTTTCATAAATCATAATTTAAAAAATACTTAAATATTTAAATTTAAGCTTAGTTCTGGTATTCTACTTATCAAAATAAACTAATGAGATTTAATATAATATTTTATGATAATAGGAACTTTTTATGTTGTAAATTTTAAAAATGAGTTTATATTATTATTTATTCCCTAAGATTTTTTATTTGAATATATCAAATTTAAGAATCTTTTTTTAAGAACTTCATAACTTTCCAAATTAATTAATTTCCTTCTTTTGAATTGTAGATTTCCATTTAATATTCTCATTTTTTGAAGAAAATCCTCCTTATATATTTCAGATACACTTTCTTCAATTCTAAAGTTTATTTTTTGTGAGAACAATTTATGAAATAAAGATACTTCTTCCTTATCATAAAAGCTTATTTGAAATTTTTTATTATTTACTCTACAAGCAAATGATCTACCCTTGGCCATCCATTTCATTTTGTCTCTAAAAGACAAAGATTCCAGGAGATAATATTTAATATCATTGAGTGAGTGTATTTGTAACCTAATTTCCAATTTATCTGTTATGCATATTTCCAAAGTTTTATTTGTTTGAGAATATAAATGTAGCCATCGTTCTTGTTTGACCCTTTCTCCTTCTATTTCTGAATGAAGTATTGTTTGCGAAAGTGTGTTAAGGTCTAAGCCATCCTTTGTTAATAAGTCATCATCATTTGTACACACTTTAGAATATTTGAATATATTCCAAGTATATTTCATGCATAATATAGAAAGAAAAGCATTAAATCAAAAACATCCAATAATGCAATCTAGTTTTATTAAAATGTAAATGATGAAAAACTATTATATACTGCCAGAAAAGGAACATATATTTAAATATTCTAGCAAAATAACTAAGTTTAACATATTTTAAGCATTCAAAATTATCTTACACTTAAGGATAAAACTTTATAATTCAAAGGAAATTATAAAATTCGTATCACTATATTCTATTTTATCTATGTTGCTTAAAATTAATAAAATGCCCATTGCCTTTTTTTATTAAAATCTTAGAAATACCTTGAAAAAAACTTAAATATGCATTTGTTTCAATCACATTTTTAATGATTATTAAACTTTAAAGACACTTGATAATTATTTCTTTCAGCCATAAAACATAAAAAAATATTTAATTTCTTTTTAAATAATATTTTTTTAAATTTCTAGATTAACATTTAGTGTTGTTATAATTGGCATATTTAGGAAGATAATGTATTTTAAATTGCTTTTTAAAACTAACAAATAAAATTATATATCCTTTCTTTACTTTACAGTGATTCTTAATACATCTAATTCAATCTTTATCTTGTGCTATAATTTAAGTATACGTAGAAATATATTTTTACAATATATTCGTTAGAAGTTAATAAATCCATCAAGATTTAAGACTAAATCTGAATGTTATTTATAAAACCTTTAAACTCACCACAATAAAAATATATGAGAATTCTTGCCCTTTCATTTAAAATACATGACAACTTTTCAATAGAAATATGATTTTTTTAGGCTATAAAATATAAAGATTTATATGACTCATACATATAATAGTTTTTAGGAAATGCTATTTATTGACAAAGGCATTTGTTTATGTCGATCTACTTAATCCCACAAATATATATAGTTTTTGTAAATAATAAAGAAATCATTACATTTTAGATCTATTTTATACTTTATAACATTTTTTTCATAATTTGCTTGTCCGCAAAACTAAAAAGGAATAGTGTAAATTAGAAAATTAAAAAATGTTATATTTATTCGTTCAAAGTAAGATACAGTGCTAAAATTAATATTCTATGACAAAAGTAATATTCTTAAAAATGTATCACTTTATCATGTCAAAATTACTTTGCATATAAAATATGAAAACGGCTTAATAGAAGTATAAAATCATCGTACATAGAATATTTCTTGTAGTGAATGTAAAGAATATTTTTTTAAAAAATTTATGATAAATTCTTAAAAAAGTAATCTATTGTAAGATTAAACTTCAAAATATATAACTTTTGATTCTTATAATATTTACCACCTAAAATGTAATATTTCTAATTAAAAACAATCTTTATGCTTGATTATAAAATCGAGTGTATTTTCCAATTTATCCTAACGATAAATTATCAATGAACGATTGCTGTTAGTATTTTTAGAAATACATAATATTTATTTGCATTTCTATTTTTGAGGACGATTCAACATTTTATGTCCGAATTTACTTATAGGATTATAAAAATCACATTTCAACCAATATTTCTCCATTTTTCCTATTAATCGATTAAAGTTCTATAATAATTGAATCTGATAATTTTAAACCATATAGCCAGGTGTTAATATGCTAAACCTGATTATTAATATTTTGTTTGCTTTTGTTTCCCAATAGAAGACTAAATCTATATCGGAACGATATATTGTAGCTAGAATAATTTTTAAAAAATATTGCTTGATGTGATAAAAAATTTTATATATTCAATGTTAACTGAAAAACACTCCATATTTTTATACTTCAGGTTCTATAAAGTAAAGCTTTATAATCTTAAACTACAATGTTAACAAGGTTGATAAAATGAATTTATCAGTTCTCCAGGAGGTTAAAGTTCAAAATCTATTTATTGAAATTCAGCCGTATATTGTACATTTGTATGAAATTCCTGATCATCATCAAAAATTTCACTCCCTGTTGCAAAGTTTTAAGTTGGACAGGAATTTTTTCTGTATAATATAATAAAATGCCTAATGTGTTGTTCTGAAACTATACTTGTTGGCTTTAATTTTGTCGAATGTAAAAACGATCAATTTGTTCTTATTTTCTGTGATATAATTTTGATATTACCAATAGAAATTATTTAATTTTTTTTAAAACTATGTATTTTTAATGATGTACAAAATTCATTTACATATAATATTAAAAGGGAACTTTGATTATAGCTAGTTATTTAAAGAATATCGATATGTTAAATTCATATTGATTGAAATTTTGGACAACTAAAAAATTAAATATAAATTCTGAAAATAAAAAAAATTTTTTAAAAAAAGTAATAAATATTGCTCTAATTATAACAAAGCCTATAAATGCACAAAAAAAAATTCTATATTGAATATAGTGCAAATAAAAAAGAAAAATCTATTAAATATCGTTTTTTATAATCTAAATTAGATGTTCAGCATAGCAAAATTTAAGTTCTATATTAAATACTTTAATTTTGAATATTTTAGATTTTATAATCATACGTCTGTTTCCAATAATTTGAAAAGTGCTTTGATATTGGGATAGCAATGTTATTTAAATAATTATCAGATTGTGCGGTAATTTTAATTCGTTATATAATAATTCATATAAAGACCTCATTAATCAGATAAAAAGTTCTTTAACAATAAATATTTTCTTCAACAATCAAGAACTTTGCTTTTTAAAACATGAGTGATATTTTTCGCAAACATTTTTTGGTAACCTTGAATATTCAATCTAAAAATCCTTTTAATTATAAAGCACACAATGATAATTCTTTTCGCCAAAAATATATACAATGACTTCTGCCACCATGTTTTATATACCAGTTGTTTTTCTTTGAATAAGAAAATTCTTTATTCGATTGGTTATATAGTTTTGAAAACTGTTTATTCAATGTTTAAAGCACTTTCTAATTTCTTAATATTGCAAATGATATAATTTAGTGAAAAATATCCCATTTGCAATATATTACTTTCATATTGAACATAGAAGTTTTCTATTGTTCTTAAATCATTATATTTGTGTCCATTATAATATTTGTGGAAAAAGAATTTCAGTTTTTAAATCTCAAAGATCTTTTTCTACAAAAAGAGAGTGCTTTTAAAAAACTTAGTTTTTATAGTCTTCTTACATTTATAAGCTTTTTTATTAGCGAAATTCTTAAACTCTTTTGTTTTATATTTTACTTTTTCTTAAAAATAAGCGATAAAATATAATTTGAAGATATAAAATTAGATTTATAAGATTGAAAACATCTAAGGTAAGGTCATTTTATGGTAATATAACACTGTAGAGATACAAAATGTTTAATTATTATTTATTTTCTTTTTATATTTCCTAAATTTATCTGCAAAATAATAATTAATTTATAAAATATTCTAAAATATATTTTTCTTAATAGCATTTTTAATCAGATGCACCTTATTTACTATGTTATAAAAATATACTCTTTATATAATAAAATTGCAAAAACATTACAAAATGCCAAAATCATTTTTTGCTTTATATTTATTAAAAACTAAAATTTGCTATTTGTTCTTCTAAAAACTTCAAATAAACATAATTTTCATCCCATAAAACTTATTGAATAATAGATATCCTTTATATTCGTCCACCAATTAACTGTTAAATAATCAAAATTAATAATAATTTATTTTTACATTAAATAAAATTAAATATTGTTAATTAATTACTAATATTTTAATTACTATTGACAATTACCAAAACCCAGATAATAAAATATATAAAACAATACACTACTTATAAATCATTCTTTTTTAGATTTGTAAGGAGATCCTCAAAAAATTTGACTCTTTCGTTTGTGTATATTTTCATATTTCTTAGAAAATATTTATCTACTATCATTTTAGTATCCTCATCACATTTCTCAGGTTCAATTTCATTTATTATGTCTTTTATTTCATCTAAAGACAAATTTTTAACGGAACTTTGAATTTCAATCTTTAAATCTTCTATTTTCTTTATTAATTCTTCTTTTTCTAAAGATTCATCAAACTTCTCGCTTGGAGATGTAAAAGGCTGCATATTTATTGCTTTATCAATCACCTTTTCTCTTTCTCTTATTAAGTTTAATGGATTACCGTGTAAAAAATATTCTTGTTGAGTATTACTGATTTTGTTAAAACATAATTTCACCTCAGGAATTATTTTATCAATTAGAATGCAGTGTTGTTTATCTGATATGACAGATGGTATCCTTTTTTGTTTATAATCCTCAATTTGTTCATATTCTGGGAGATCTTTAAGGATTTTTGCAATATATCTGACATTATTAATTGCACCGTCTAAAAACATTAGGAAAGAAACTTAAAGTTAAATATATAAATATAATTAAATTTAAAATAAATAAAAACTATTTATTTTTTATGCTTTTAATAGAGGTAATAGAAATATACTAAATTAAAATGCTATAAAAAGTAAATATTTTTAAATGCAAAATTATTGAAATATATGGTTAAAATAACTTAATTAAAAATTTAACTATTATATTATCTATAATTGCCAAAACTTTATTCTTTTGGGTCTATCATTGGGTTTATATATAAAATATGATTGATGCCTATCAAGAATAATCATCATTCTGTTTTAATTAAAAAAACTTAGGGAAATATTTTTTGTTTTACAAATTGATTTATAAACAGCATATTGATCTTCAACCATAATGAGCTTTAAAAATCAAAATAGCTTTAAAGAATATGATTTTCCAACATCATTAAACCTATCATATTAAAAACATGGTTTAGTTTTTATGTATCATTTGTGTTTATTTGTATAAAATTGATTTTTATGATCAATACTTATTGAATGATGGTTACGCATTGCATAAATTTCGACAAATTTTATTTCAAATATTTAATATTATTGACACGAGGCAGTCCAAAAGATTTTATATTAGAGTTGCATCTGTTGCTATCAACAATTTTTGATACATTATTGAAATTTAAATTCTGATTATAATAGTTAAAGAGTATGGAAATATAAACCCAGGTACAATTTTTTAAAAATCTCCTTATTTAAATATTAAATTTAAAACCTTTACTTATCCTTCCTTGATATTTCAGCTTACTTCATAAAATGCATGTTTACTATTGAGAATTTATATTATTTGCTAGTGTGTCCAAAACTTTAAAAAATATTCAACAAGAGCAATATTATATTAATACACATACTGTATTTTTTTCAAAATAACTATAAAACAACCTCATTAATAGTAGATTATATGCCTTTTTTGATTATATCAGTTATTTTCAAT
>KK365136.1:203108-222828 GCA_000385875.2 Anncaliia algerae PRA339
AAATATAAACTTTTTACTTTAATTAAATCTTTACTAAAATGTTGGAAACTCATATTTTATCTAAAAATTCCCTTTTATCTTTTAGTTTCCCTCCATCTAAATTCGTTTTGTAATTTAATTAATCTATAATAAGAAACTAATAATATAATTTGGATCTTTGTTGTAGTCGATTCTAGACAATAATTTTAAAGAAAACAAACATAAAAAATAATACCACATTAAAACCTTGCTTCTTTTTACTACCTATAAATTACAGAGATTTACTCTCTTAATCGGTTTAATATAAATTATCGGCATTCTTTCTTTTGGAAATACTTGAATTGATTTATACAATCTAATTTTGTATGTTTTGAATTGTAAAACAACTGTTTAAAATATCATACCATCTTAATTTTTTTTCACATAAATTTAAAAGAATATAAATTCTCCAGAATATCTTTTATAAGACAATATTTGTACAAAAATAAATTAGTATATAAATAGTAAACAACAGCACTTTTTATTTGGATTATTGTCATAGAATTACAAAGCTTCAACGTGTTTGTTGAAAATAAATTAAAAAATGGAGAAAAAATAAATATATTTGCAAACTGTTTTGGGAAAAAATTTAGGGTCAGAGCTAAGAAAACCTTTGAAAAAAATTCTTTCAAAAAACACATTTATTTTTTGTATTATTGTTACAATATTAAATATTTTAAAAAATATAGTATATAAACAAAATATTGTAACTGGACCCCAAACTATGAATAAAAGTTATGAAAGTAAATATTTTATTAAAAATATAATTGAAAGTTACTTCAGCACAGGGAAGATACCCTTGGGTTGTAACAATTATATAATAAAATCATACTCCCTTTCAAGTAATTTATGTCATGTATAGTTTAAAATCCTTTGAAGTAAAAATAAAAGATTGATTTATCGAGAAAAAAGTTCAAAAGATCATGAAAAAAACTATTTAGAAGAATGCTTGAAACTTATTGCATATTAAAAAGGTTTTTATTATTGTGGTATGCCCGGAACACTTTGTTTTGTAAGTGTTTGAGGTATAGGGCTTTAGCCTCCTTCCCTATAACTTTGGGCTTATATATATTTTTATTGGTTTTATTAAAATTTAAGGAAACCATAATATATTTAATTTTTCGAATATATATTTTTATTGCCCGATCATTTTGACGGGGAAATAATAATGTTATTGTTTTCTAACAATTATATATTTTAAATGCAAATATCAGATGAAATTAATGTTTATATCCGTCATAAAGAGATGGGCAGAGGATATTCAAAATTCCTATTTATATATGTTGGTAAATTCATAATTATTTAAATAAATGTATAATATTTACAAATAGAGATAGAAATTAATTAAAGATAATCAATCATGAATATTTATAAAAGAAAGATTAAATATTTACGAAATATTTGTTAAAGTTAACAAATGATAACTGTTACTTTATATTGTTACTGCTTTTTAAAGTTTTATTCATTAAAGCTTCTTTTGCAATATAGCTTTTCAGCCTTACAGCTGAAGTTTATGTATATTAATGAACAAATATTTACTTCATATCTTTAATTTAACCTGTTTTTATCTTCCTTGAACTTTATTGCATTTGTTCCTTTTCTTTCTTCCGTGCTTCCTTAGGGTATTTATAGAGAAATAATTAAATAATTTCTTTTTGTAAATACAAGATTTATATCTTATTAAGGCAAAATATTTTTAATTAAAAATTTACACTTATGGCATGATTATAAGGCTCTAGTTTTTTATTTATTTTTTTTTTTAAATCATGGCAAAAATAAAGGGTAAATAGAGAAGGATTTTGCATTTTAAAAAATAGTAAGCAACGAAATCATTTAAATTTAATAAAATGTTCAAAGCTTCAACAATGAAGAAAATTAAATTTTCATATGTTTTATTTTTTCTAAGGCAGAAATCAATAAAAATATTCTAACCATGCAATATGCAGTAAAAAACTTTTAAAAATAGTTCAATATAAAATTTATAAATTGTTGAATCGAGTTATTGTTAATCATTCGGAAAAAATACTTTATAAAAATTGTTAAAATACTCCATAAAAGTTCTCTATCCGAATCCTTAAGGATATGATGTGCAAATCTTTAAGAAGGATATAAAATATTTTATTTAAATAAGACATAGGTGCAAATTTTAATCATAAATTAAGAGATATGAGATATTTTGTAAAATTTATTTTAAACTTAAAAACTTCTAAGGTTTTAAAAATTCTAATATTTTAATATATTAACAATTAGGATCGGATCCTTTTATATTAGAAACATTATGATTCCATCCTGGAAGAAGAATAGAATCTTATAGTAAGAAAGTCTCGTTGTTTAAATAAAGTAATATCACAAAAATTTATATTCACTTGAACTTTGATATGAAAAATTTTTTTACGCAAAAAAAAAACACAACAATATTTTCTATTGCCTTGCAATACAACTACTTATAGCTTTTAAATGTATTTTGCCCTGTTGGTTTGCTGTCAGCTAGAAATCAATATTTTTTGCAATTTACAATTTTTAGAAGAAATAAAAACAACATTTTATGTTGCTTTTTTTGCAAAATATTTTATATTTGTTGTGTAACAGCATTTTTCAGTTGAAGGTAGTTGCCAACATTTCCTTTAATGGGAGCTTATTAGGTTTTTATAAGTATTTCTATACATAAAAATTATTAAATATTTAATAAAATTAATTAACTCATGAAAGAAATTAATGAATTAAATAAAAGTGATAGTAGTACTTTAAAACTTATGGGCTTTTATAAAATTATCAATTTTTTATCTTTAACAATTTTCTATTTCTTCTCTTTCAAAAAGAAGAGCTTATAAAAATAAGCTGAATTTTAAAAAAACTTTTTAAGATTTTTAATATTCCATCTTATCAAAAGGTAATTTTTATATCTTGCGAAGCATATATAACGGCGACAATTTTAAGTAATCCAATTTGAGTTTATTATTTAACACTAATGCAAATGGTCTAATTTTATGGAAAAAGAAGATTATAGATTTTGCATCATGTGTAACACAAGTCATTAAATATGATTATGTTATTTTTTAAATTTTTTATTGCCATCTAAAAAATTTTTAAAAGATATTTTTTTAATCAATTGTTAATTAATATTTTTTATCATAATTTATATTATTTATTTAAGATAATAATTATAAGCAAATTATAATATAATAATTCTATTGACCCATGTCAGAAAAAGAATGGAAACAGCCAATACCAGATAAACCAGTATTGAAGTTTTTTAATTCAATTACAAAAAGAAAGGATGAATTTATAGCTAAGAAAGACAATAAAATTAAATGGTATGCTTGTGGACCAACAGTATATGATTCTGCGCACATTGGTCATGCAAGAACATACATCTCATTTGATATCATAAGAAGTGTCTTAGAGAATTACTTTGGTTATGATGTAAATTATACTATGAATATAACAGACATTGATGATAAGATAATTAAGAAAGCTAATGAAGAAGGAGTAAAGGATACAAGAATTATCACTAAAAAATATGAGCATGAATTCTTTGAGGATTTGAAAGCCTTAAACGTAAAGTATCCCACATTTGTTACAAGAGTAACTGATTATTTAGAAAAAATTAATTTATTTATTGAGGAACTGGAAAGCAAAGGATATGCTTATGAATCCAATGGAAGTGTTTATTTTGATTTACAAAAGTATAAAACTAAATTTAAGTATCCAATTTTTGTTCCTGCGGGTGCAATCGATGAAAGTGAAACTGATACTGAGAAAAAGAATAAAACAGATTTTGTTTTATGGAAAAAGGCCAAGGAAAATGAACCCAGTTATCCTTCTAAGTGGGGAGAAGGAAGGCCAGGATGGCATATAGAATGTTCTGTGATGGCAAGTGATATTTTAGGAGAATTAGATATTCATTCAGGTGGTATTGATTTAGCATTTCCTCATCATGAGAATGAAATAATCCAAAGTCAGTCATACTTGGATTGTAAACAATGGGTTAATTATTTTTTACACACTGGTCATTTGCATATACAAGGATGTAAAATGTCTAAGTCATTAAAGAATTTTATAACAATTAAAGATATGCTTAAAGATTACACTCCACGTGAAATAAGAATGCTATTTTTAATACATAATTGGAATACTGATATGGAATACAGTGTAGATGCAATGGAGTACTCTAAAAAGGTAGAACAAAAGATTATTAATTTTATTAGCACAATTGAATCAAGAATTAAAAATTATTCTGATATTTTAGAACATTCTTTCTCAAGGTTAGTGATTACTGATAATAATGAAGCAATGAAGGTGTTAGAGGATACTCAGTCTCAGATTCATGTATCTCTTTGCAATAACATTGATACACAAAAGAGCATTAATGCTTTATTAGAATTAATTAACTTTGTTAATAAAAGAAGTGATATTGCAAAGAATGAATTAATTTTAATATCAGAATATGTTAAGAAATTATTAAAAGTATTTGGAATAGTATTTTCTGAGGAGAAGCTTAAAGGAAGTGATACTAAATTATCTGAATTATTGTGTAACTTTAGAAATGAAGTGAGGTTAATAGCAAAGAAAAATAAGAATTTGGATTTATTAAAATTATGTGATGAAGTTAGAAATAATTTAAAGGAAATGAATTTTATAATTGAAGATGATGGAACAAAATCAATTATAAGAGAGAAATTATAATTAAATTCTGATTTTTATTTTAAAAATTTAATTTAAAAAATATTTTCGGTAAATGTCTGGTATACGTACAAGTACGAATCCCTGTTTTGTGTTTTTTTATTTTTGAAAAAATATGATAATTGTTAACAAGCCTCTTTTTATGAATCATAGAGACTTGGTGATGCTAACCAAAAATTATGAGAGCACAATTGAATGGTTAATGACAAACAATTACATACCATCTTACGCTTTGTGCAGCAGCTGTGATGACAAAGAAATGAAATTAGAAAACAATAAAAATATTAAAAGATGGAGGTGTTCTAAGTGTGGACAGGTCTCATCTATATTTAAAAATACAATATTAGAAAATTTAAAAATTAGCTTAAGCAATATTATTGATTTGATATATTTTTGGTCGATTGACCTTACACAAAATAAAAGTGCTTTTGAAACAGATAATATTTGTCGTGATACAGTTTCCAAATGGTATCATAAATTGAGTCTTCAAACATTTTTTATCATGAAAGAAACACAAGCAAACAAGATAGGAGGAATAGGCCATATTGTTGAAGTAGATGAATCTAAATTCAGCAAAAGAAAATACAATATTGGAAGACTTAATCGTTCGCCATGGATTGTAGGAGGAGTTGATATTCATACTGGTGAAATGTTTTTTGTTGAAGTTATAAACAGAAATCAACACACTTTGAGAAATATTTTATTAGAAAAAGTACACCTAGGAACCACAATAGTGACTGATTGCTGGAATGGATATTTAAATTTAGAGTCTTTAGGATATATACATTTAACAGTGAATCATTCGGAAAACTTTGTCGATCCCACAACAGGGGCAAATACACAAGTGATTGAGAATAGGTGGAGTATTTTTAAAAGAAAAATAAGGTCGCGCTTCATTACCTCAAAATCTGATTTTTCTTTGATTTTTTCGGAATTTATGTTTAAACTGAAATTTAAGACTCATGCCTTTATTAAAATTATGGAAAACTTAAATAAATTTAATTAAGGATTTATTTTTTTAAAATATTAAAAAATGCAAAACAGGGATTCGTACTTGTACGTATTCCAGACACCAGCCATATTTTCTTTTATTACACGTGTGTTTGTTAAATTTTCATGACACATCAAAAATTATTTTTAAATTGAACATTTAAACATTTAAAGAACAAAATAATTTTTTATTTTTATAAAGTATTTATTGGTTTATGCATAAATGGATCAGGAAGTAATGGATGGTATTGTCATTTCATACACAAAAATACTTCAGGAGATCAAATCAATAAAGCAGCAGGTAAATAGGATATTATTAAAATTAGAAAATAAGGAAAAAATCAAAAATAAAGCTGAGAAGAATAATGAACCAATAAGAAATTTTAATGAAGGATTAAACCAAGAGTTTTTTAAATCTTTAGAAAATGAATAAATAACCTGAATATTAATTCTCTTCAATTTTCTGCATTAAATACTCTAAAATTGAATAATAAGATTGACAATGATCAGTTTCACTGATTAAATCATCACCAAACCATTCAATTAACTTCAATAAAGCACCATTTGTCCAACCAAATCCACACTGTGGTGCATACTCACCACCAAACCCAGTTTTACCGGGGCAAGTGACATTATATTTTTCAAAAAATTCTTTACACTCATTATAACCTCCCAATGCAGCCCTAAAAAAAGACCTAGCGCAATGTAATGCCATCTCTCTTTCATTTATTTTTAGCAAATATGAAATAAAAGTGTGTTGATGTGGTGCCCAAGCATTAGGAAAATCCCATTGTTGCTCGGTTGGTATGTCCTGGTAGCCACTGGCAGGTATTCCTCCTGGGTATGAAAACAATTCTTTATGATATTTCAACAAAATTTTATATTTGTTTACAGGGGCAGTTACTCCCCAAAGTAATGGTTCAACATTAGAAAAGTAAAACCTCCAGTTTACAAAATCTTTTGTTGCCAGGTTATAATCCATCCAAGTTTCTTCAGTTTCATTCCACAAAATTTCATTAATAGCCCTTTCTCTCTTCAAAGCCCGTTCTTTAAAAATATTTGATTCCTCTAAATTTCCTTTTTCTTTCAGTAATTCAGAAATAATATTTTCATTTCTAAACATAATTGCATTTAATTCTGCTGGTATTTGCTCATAAGTTGAAATTGAATACAATTCATGACCATCAGTTTCCCATTTAGTAGAAAAATCTAATCCTGACTCTGTTGCACTTTTAATGTTGCTATAAATCATATAATGAGATCTCAAACGGTCTGATTTATAAAGTGATACATCCTCATTAAATGATTCAGGCCTAGGATAATCTGAATCAACTTTATACAAGCATAATGAATATGCTTCATTCATACCATCTAATTCCATTGACCTGTATTTTATAAAGAAATTATATTCTTCTATTGCCATGTCTAATCCTTCATTTAATACTAAATCCTTAAATTTTTCCTTATTATAATTGTAAAGTGTAAGTAGCATTAATGGAAAATAGGGTGGTTGTGTTCTGTGTGCATAATATTTTCTGATTCCGTTGGGAATAAATCCAAAATTCTTAATGAGAAAAATAAAGTTTTCAATAACATTTGATGCTGATAATTCCATGTTGCAAGCAAGTAATCCTTCTAATATCCAATAAGTATCCCAGTAATAATATTCTCTAAACCTACCTCCTGGAACATAGAATGGATGTGGAATATCAATCAATGTAGATACACTAGTTGGAGTACATTGTTTTCTTCTTCTATACAATTTTTTCCATTTTTCATTAATTTCGTTGGTAATCTCTTTTAGTTGTTGATTGGTTAATTTATCAATTAAACATAATTTCTCCTTAAAATCCTCAGGAACAGCCTCTTCTAAATCATAGCCTACTTCACAAAAATGTTTGTCAATGAAGGATTTTAATATGCATAATCTTTTTTCTCTCTTGATTCTTTCCAATTTCTTTCTTTTTTTGCCCTTTACCCTAGAACCCACAGTAAGAGTGTTGATATTATATGCAATAATCTCATTCATTCTTCTGGAAGAAAGACCTTCTAAGCTAATCAGTCCAAGATCCTCTTCAATTTTTCGAAATTCCCTTTTAATAATATTTAAACTATTTTTCATCGGTCTGTCCATAAAATCCTTTGAATCTACTGACGGAAGCAATAAATGAGCTGAAAGCATTAAATTAATATCAAAGTATTCTTTAACATTTTCAAAATAGTCCTTTTTTCTTGCGTGCATGACTCCAATTTTTAAAAGGATTAATATTCTTATAATTAACCAATAAAAATTCAAAAGCTATTTTTATCTTTTTAATGGTAAATATTTATTATTGTAATATTTTATAAATTACTTAAATAATAGACATTAAATTAAAATATTTAATTAAATAAATTCAATATTTAATTTAATTATGATAATTTCTATGTAATTTTTTAAAGGAATAAATAAATGAACCAATAAATTCTCAACTGAATTATTAAAAATATTTATTTAAAATAAAATATTAAATATTTAATGAGTGACAAATCAATATTAGTAATAGGTGCTGGTGGAATAGGTTGTGAATTAATTAAAGTTCTATATCTCAATAAAATTACAAGATTTACTTTAGTAGATTATGATATTATTGAGTTAACAAATTTAAATAGACAATTTCTTTTTTCTGATATTGATATAAAAAAACACAAATCATCTGTTGCTTCAACAAAATACAAGAAAATATCAGAAAACATTGAAATAAGAGCATTAATTCAAAACATAAATGAATTTGATTACTCATTTTTTAGACAGTTTGATGTTGTTTTTAACTGTTTAGATAATAATGAAGCAAGGAAATATGTTAATAAGAGATGTTTGCTGACAAATACTTTATTGATTGATGGTGGATCTACTGGATTTTTAGGACAATCACTATATTTTGACTACCAAAATGAATGCTTTGATTGCATACCGGAGAAAATAAAAGAGGATATTCCTGTATGTACTATAAGGTCATATCCTACAGAATTTAAACATTGCCTAGTATGGGCTAAGGAGGTATTCTTAGAAAAATTAAAGGAAAATTTAGAAATTGAAGAAATTTTGAAACAAAGTTTTCAAGAAACACAAAATTCAGAATTTTTCAAGAATAAAGAAATTGGAGAAAAAATTAAAATTATTAAGGAAAATATCTCCACATTTAACAAAAAAGAGATTATTTTTGATAAAGATAATATTTGTTGCATGAACTTAGTGTATTATTCTGCATTAATTAGAGCAAAATATTTTAACATCGAACCAAATTCTTTTTTTGAGTCACAATCAATTATAGGTAATATTATACCCTCTATTTGTACTACCAATGCAATAGTAGCTTCCTTTATGTATTTATCATACATAAAAAAGAGAAATTTCTATATTTTTAATAAAAAAAAGTTTCTCATGACTGAACCTGCAGAAAAAAACCCACTTTGTTCTTTTTGTAGCAAAAGAATTTTTATATTAAAAAGAAAACAAGAATTTCATTTTAAAGAGCTTTTCAATGTTTTATCTAAACATCTGAAACAAATTGAATCAGTCTATGACAATAATAATATTTATTTTAACAAATATTTATCTAAAGATTTGAGTAAAGAAGTAAAAATAGAAAATAATTCATTCTTTTACGTTAAAGGAGAAGAAATAATTGTTATATATAACTTAATAATGGATAAAGAGACATCATTGGAGATAATATCTGAGTAATAAATTAATTTCCAAAACAAATTTAAATAAATTTAATGTAAAAATCTATGAAAGGATTAAGGAATTCAAAATATTAAAAAACATTAAAATTCTTGCATAATTTAAAATATTAACGAAATAATTAATTAAAGTAAAAAATATATACACAATTATTAAATGAAAAATAATTTGGTTTTATCAACGTTTTTTTAAAGAACTTAAATCATTAAATATACATTTTTATTAAAATATTATTTATTTTCATAAAATATAAATTAAAAATTAACATTAAATATTTTTTATTTTATTTTTTAAAAAATTAAAGTCTTTAAAAATATTAAATATTTCTAAAAAAATAGCCTTTATTTCATAAGCATCATTGATTAATTTATCCATAAATATTATTGATTAAACATAATTGAATAAGAATATTAGTATTTTTATCTTTTAATAAATTGTCTCAAAAATGTAATATTCTAAGAATATAGAATAATGAGAAACATAAATACTATATATCATTATTAATTTTTAGAAAGATTTTTTGATGTATAAAATAATTTATTAAATTTATTTATAATGGAAATATTTGATATTTAAAAATTTAAACACAAATTTCAAAATTTAAATGGTTTTTATTGAAGTAGAAATGATTAATTAAGTTATTGGTTGCTATTGCTTTAAGTTTAATTTTCTGATACAAATATTAAAACAATTAAGATTTTTAAAAAAATATTTTATAACAGGAATATATAAATTGTAAAAATTTATCAATTTATATTTATTTAATTAAATCCTCTAACAAACATGCAATACATTTTAAAACAAAGTAATATTTAAATGAAATATACAGATATTCATCAAATGAATGTGCAGAAAGACTGGTTTTGTTTTATAATCAAAC
Organism: Anncaliia algerae PRA339; assembly: GCA_000385875.2. NCBI lineage: Eukaryota > Fungi > Microsporidia > Tubulinosematidae > Anncaliia > Anncaliia algerae. The sequence continues at coordinate 213,407 of KK365136.1, forward strand.
ACATTTTTAATTCATTTATGTTTCATGCAAAATATAAATAAAAAAAATTACATACCCCTATGGCAGCAAATATGAATTATATAGTAGTCACAGGTGGAACACTTTCCGGAGTAGGAAAGGGTATCACTGCAAGTAGCATAGGAGTAATATTACAGTCCATGGGTCATACAGTTACATTTATTAAAATAGATCCATATATAAATTCGGATGCGGGAACATTGAATCCCTTTGATCATGGTGAAGTTTATGTCTTAGAAGATGGTACTGAGACAGATTTGGATTTAGGAAATTATGAGAGATTTTTAAACATCTCATTGACTGGAAAACATTCAATAACAACAGGAAAGATTTTTAAGGAATTAATTGAAAGAGAGAGAGAAGGAGTATATCTCGGAAAAACTGTTCAGATAGTGCCACATGCAACAGATTTAATAAAGGAAAAAATAGTAGAAGTAGCTCATGAGCCAATTAAAGTAGGAATTGCATTTGAAGATGAAGTAAAGGTAAGAGCTGATTTCTGCATAATTGAATTAGGAGGAACTGTTGGAGACATTGAATCATTGGTATTTATTGAAGCTTTAAGACAACTAAAAAGAGAGGCTGTGTGCAGCAATTTTTTGGTTGTTTCAGTTGAATTTTTGCCACAACTCAGCAACAAAGAAATTAAAACAAAGCCAGTGCAAAATTCCATTAAAAAAAGCTTAGGCTTAGGAATTAAGCCAGACATCATCATTTGCAGATGTGAGTCTCCAATTGATGAACCCATTAAAGAAAAAATAAGCCTCTTTTGTGAGGTCGAGAAAAAAGATATTTTCCAGTCTTACACTCTAAAAAGTGTTTATGATTTACCAGAAGTGTTAAATAAACAAGGACTATTTAAAAGTATAACAGATCATTTAAAAATCAAGGAGAGGAAGAAAAGTATTTTAAGACATTATAATTCACTAGCAAGAAATGAACAACAATTAGAGAATACCATTGTAGAAGGAGAAGAGTGTCTCAAGTATTTAAAACCAAATACAAATTTATGCTTCTCTTTAAAAGAAAGATTTGGTCAATTGTCATCAAAGTATGAAAATTGCTTAAAGATTAGTATCATTGGTAAATATGTTACAAACAATGATTGCTACATGTCTTTATACAATGCAATCAAATTTTCTGCTGCCTTCTTAAAGATTGAGGCTAACATTAATTGGGTGGAAGCTTCAGATTTAGAAGTTCATGATCCAGAGAAGTTTCTGGGTGGGTCTGATTGCATTATAGTCCCAGGTGGCTTTGGGCCAAGAGGGGTTGAAGGAAAAATCCATGCAATTCAATATGCAAGGATCAATAATATTCCATTCTTGGGAATATGTCTTGGTTTTCAGATGGCAGTAGTTGAATTCTGCAGAAATGTTTTAGGAATGAAGGATGCTCATTCTGAAGAATTTATAAAGAATGATGATAACGTAATAGTTTATTTAAATCAATACAATCAGAAAAGCTTTGGTGGAACAATGAGGTTAGGAAACAAACCAACAATTTTAAAGGATTGTAGAGTTAAAGAGTGGTATGGAGTAAATGAAATGATTCATGAAAGACATAGACACAGATATGAAGTAAACACCAAAGTAGTCAACCAATTAGAAGAACATAAATTTGAATTTGTTGGTAAAAGTGAAAATCTTGAGAGAATGGAGATATTTGATTATAAAATTAATGATTTTCATATTGGTGTTCAATTCCATCCTGAATTTAATGCGAGACCAAATTTACCACACTGTTTGTTTAATGAACTTATGACCCATGCATTAAACAAAAGACAAAATAATTAAAAGTAGTTCAAAAATGTTTATTCATTAAAATAAAAATTATACTTTGTATTATTTTAAATATTTTAATTTTTAATTTATGATTAATTTAAATATTAAAATATTTTGAGATTTAATCACATATTAAATTTTAAAATATTAAAAATAATTAAATATTTAGTTTAGAATACATTGCTTTCCGTTGAATTTCAATTTATATAGATAAATAAGATTTATCAAATTTAAAAAAGTTTTATATTAATCTAATAATATATTTTTTATTTTAATGTTATTTTTCAATATTTTTTTATTATTTTTTTTTAGTATTTTTTTAATATTTTTTTTAGTATTTTTTTAGTATTTTTTTGATATTTTTTATTATTTTTTTTTATTATTTTTTTTTTAATATTTTTTAATATTTTTTTAATATTTCTTTAATATTTTATTATTTAATCATTTAAACTAATTAATTTATATACAATAGTATAATTATTTAAATATTTTATGATTTAAATATTTACTTCCTATTTTTGATTTATCAAATTATTTAAAACTTAATTACCTACCAAAAAGTCCGCGTACTTTCATTGTTAGGTTATTTATGATCGAGAATTTATTAAATGCAGGATTAAGTTGTTAAAACTTTAAATATATTTTCATTTGCGTTTCAATATTTGATTTTCTATTACTTTCTGCCAAATATTACTTGTATTTTTGGTATCTAAATAAATCACTACAAAATTATAAGAAATTATTAAAAAGAAAAAATAATAAAATAAAAGAGAAAGTTTTTATTAAGTATTTGCAATGTTAAATTCTTATAATTCTAAGAAATTTTATCTAAATATTAATAAAATTTACAAAATTATTTTAAATAATAAAATAGAAATTATTTTTTTATATTAATTCCCATAAAACTTTATTTTTAACATAAAATATTTCAAAGTTATTGAAGTAACTTATTAAGTTTATTTAATGTTTAACTAAGTTGTTATAATATTTAAAGAAAGGAGAGAATATTTGTTTATAATCTTATATTATTTAGAATTATATTTAAATCTTTTATTTTAAAAACAGCTTTTTAAAAAAGATTAAATTTTGTTGATATAAAATAATTTATGATTTAAAAAATAATAACAAAAGATAATTTATCACAAGTCACTTAATATCATTCATAGATTTAAAAATTTTATACAACAAATAAAAAGTAAACTTTAACAAATAAAAAACAAAGATATCATTTACGTCATTCATATTTTTGATTTAATTCTTTGAAACACAAGTAAAAATTCATTTTCTAAAACATCTGTTTCAGAAAAAAAGTATAAATATAAGATAGAAATGATCATATGCTATTTTTTATTACACTAATATCTTCATCAAAGGTGGAAATAAATACAAGTATGACTGATTCAGTTGATAATATAACTGATTATACCGATATAAACATGCTATTAGCTGTGCAACTTTTACTTCCTAAAGTAGATTCCAAGGACTTTGTAGATAGACCTACAAATAAACCCTTGTATAAAGTAAAAGAAGCATTTAGCAAAATTGAAGAAAAATTAGGAATTACATCTATGAAAAATTTAAATTCCTATTCTGTTGTTAGATTATTAAACCTTAACTTAGATAAGGTTGTGGGAGAGAATATTTATGATGAGGAAAAGGTTACTTATGATGTCCTAAGTCTGAGAAAAAAACATCTAAGCAAGATTGATATCCTTAAAAAGTTTTTAGCTGAAAACTTTCTAAAAGTAGGTAGTGACATCACTGATCATGTTCCTGAAGATTGGAAAGAAAATCCAGAATTCTTAAAGACATTGAAAAATAAGGACGTGTTACAAACTGCAAAAGCACTTGTATTTAAATGGAAAGAATTATCAAGAAAGAGCGTTAGCTTTAAAAATGGTGAGAGATCTACACTTCTAGAACTCCCTCATCCATTTATCATTCCTGGGGGAAGATTTAGAGAATATTATTATTGGGACACTTATTGGATATTAGAAGGACTGATCATCTGTGAAATGGACAAATCCGCAGAAAATATCATAAAAAACTTTATCCATGTGATTAAGAAATATGGATACATTCCTAATGGCTTAAGAAAATACTACTTATTCAGATCACATCCTCCATTCTTCCCATCTATGCTATTAAAGCTTTATAATATAAAGGGAGGAAAGTACAACAGTTTGATCTTAGGAGAAGGATTAGACATGGCAATTAAGGAATATGAATTCTTTAATAAATACAGAACTATCACAGTTAGTGATGAAGATAACAACATGTATGATCTCAATTACTACCATGTGAAGACAGATTTCCCAAGGCCAGAATCCTTTGGAGAAGATGTTCTAACGTATAAAAATCAGAAATACATGTCTGGTGAAGAGGTATATTCTAATTTAAAATCAGGTGCCGAATCAGGTTGGGATTTCTCTTCAAGATGGTTAACAAAGGTAACTGATTTAAGAACTATTAATGCTTATAACCAAATACCAGTTGATTTGAATGCACTAATGTATAGAAATGAAAGGATTATCGAAAAGTTGTTGGCTGATAAAGGGGATATGACAAGATCAAAAGAATTTGGTGATAAAGCAATGAAAAGATATGAAGCAATCAATACAGTTTTGTGGAATGAAGAAGAAAAGAGTTGGATGGATTATGATTTTGTTAGAAACAAATATGTGAATCACAGATTTTATTTCAGCAATGTGTTTCCCCTTATCTATGGAATCAATCCACCTAATGATGTCTCACCTTATGAAGTGCTTAAGAAGTATCATATGGAGCTATTTGGTTATCCAGGTGGTATACCTGCAAGTGGTGATGGTCCAGAAACCCATCAACAATGGGACTTCCCTAATGCATGGGCGCCTCATCAACATTTGTTTGTAGATTATTTGCTAAGTATAGGTGAAAGAAAAATGGCTTTACACGTTGCAAAGTCATTTATGAGATCAGTAATTGAAGGTTATAAACATGACAAAGACTTTTATGAAAAGTATAACGTAAAGACACCTGGTTTCACAGGTGCAGGTGGCGAATATGCCCCTCAGACAGGATTTGGTTGGACTAACGGAACAGCATTATCATTTATTAATGAATTTGGAGATGAGCTTATTGGAGGTAAAGAACATACAGAATCATATAAACACATTTTAAAGAAATTGATCGGCAGAGGAAAAATTACCGATTCAGAAGTTAAAATGGTTGATTTCAGCGTTGATTTTGAAAAAACACCAATACCAGTAGATGAATTACCAATTGGTGGTAAATAAAAAATTGTAGTATGAATATTTTATAATGATATTTTATCTTTCCTGTCTTTAAAATGTTTAATATATTAATTCTTTTTTTGTTTAAATATTTCTTAAATTTTATGTATTAAATATTATAAGTCTTTTAATAAATCAATATAAAATAAATGATTCAAATATAAAAAAATACAGACAAAAGTTATTTTTAAATTTTAAGCAAAAATTAATTCCCTAAATGTCTGAGTCTATTCCTTTCAAATTATTATACGAATCACTTAATTTAAAAATATCTCTAGACATGAAAAACGGTTCATCAATTACAGGAATATTAATAGAATTAGATGATTTAATGAACATACAGCTGAAAAATGCTATTATTTTAACAAATAGCACTAGTAAACTGGTTAAATCCATATATTTAAGGGGTTCTGAAATTAATTTTTTTGTTTTACCACCTGCTATGAAATTTACGCCAATTCTACTTAAGGAAAGAAATAAAAATTAAGCCTTCATTTATATTAGATCTTATAACGTCAAACACTAATCTACAACCTCAGTGGCGCAATTGGCTAGCGCGTTTGACTTCTAATCAAAAGGTTGCGGGTTCGATTCCCGCCTGGGGTGATTTTTAAATATTTATTTATTATTTTAACCATAAAATAAATATTTTTTGCATTTCTTACATAATCACTTTAAATTTATTCTTTACGATTTAATGATATTATGTACCGATTCAGAAGTTAAAATGGTTGATTTCAGCGTTGATTTTGAAAAAACACCAATACCAGTAGATGAATTACCAATTGGTGGTAAATAAAAAATTGTAGTATGAATATTTTATAATGATATTTTATCTTTCCTGTCTTTAAAATGTTTAATATATTAATTCTTTTTTTGTTAAATATTTCTTAAATTTTATGTATTAAAAATTATAAGTCTTTTAATAAATCAATATAAAATAAATGCTTCAAATATAAAAAAATACAGACAAAAGTTATTTTTAAATTTTAAACAAAAATTAATTCCCTAAATGTCTGAGTCCATTCCTTTCAAATTATTATACGAATCACTTAATTTAAAAATATCTCTAGACATGAAAAACGGTTCATCAATTACAGGAATATTGATAGAATTAGATGATTTAATGAACATACAGCTGAAAAATGCTATTATTTTTACAAATAACACCAGTAAACTGGTTAAATCCATATACTTAAGGGGTTCTGAAATTAATTTTTTTGTTTTACCACCTGCTATGAAATTTACGCCAATTCTACTTAAAGAAAGAAATAAAAATTAAGCCTTCATTTATATTAGATCTTATAACGTCAAATATAAATCAACAACCTCAGTGGCGCAATTGGCTAGCGCGTTTGACTTCTAATCAAAAGGTTGCGGGTTCGATTCCCGCCTGGGGTGATTTTTAAATTCCTTTTTAAATATTTATTTATTATTTTAACAATAAAATAAATATTTTTTGCATTTCTTACATAATCACTTTAAATTTATTCTTTACGATTTAATGATATTATGTTGAAATAAATTAATTAAATATTTTTAATTAAAAAATAGCATCACTCAATATATAGATTGTAATTTATTTAAAGATTATAATAAACACAAGTTTTATGGTTAAAATATAATATTTACCTCTAATAATAAAATAATTTATTAATGCCTACCATTTTTCATTATCTGTATTTTTATCTTTCTCTTTATTTTCTTTGGGTTTAAAAGTAAAAGAACTCTTTTTTTCTTTATAGCTATTGACATTTAAATCCTTCATTAAATGAGAAATATCATAAACTTTAGATTTGTTAGGCAATTTAGAATCTCTTTTTAAATCCTTCTCAGAATCATAATTTGTGGAAATAGTTGGTTTCACACATTCAGACCAATGCTTATTATCATCTTCTTCTTTTCTAGGTGTCACAAAAGAACCTTTCTTCTGTAAGAATGATGGTACATAAACATTTGATTTGGGCGAAGAAAAGAAGTCTTCACTAGGTTTAAAAGTATCCGGTTCTTTTATTGTTGGATTTTTAATTTTTTCTCCTAATTTTTCTATCAAGTTAGATACTGTGCTATCTAACATCATAAATAGTGCTTTTTTTTCTTCAAGTTTCTCCTTAGCCTTGCATATTTCTTCTTCATAATTATTTTTTCTTGTTTCAAAATGAATATCATCGCATTTTTTTATCTTCTCCTTCATTCCTAACCTAAATATATTATATTTCATAGTAAAATGATCTTTCTTTACAGTTTTTTCTTTCTTTTTAATTTCCTTCTTTTTCTTTTCTTCTATTTTAACAACATTTTTAACTTCTTCTTTTGGTATGACCTTTACTTCTTTAACCTTTCTATAGAAATCCCTGATTGAAAATAACTTCTGAGTAAAAGTAATATTTTTTAACTCTAAAGTTATTGGATCAAAGTTAAATTGGTTTAAAAATTCTTTGCTACTTTCATTTTTCATAACCTTTTTCCAGTTCTCATCAAAATATTTTAAAATATCAAATTCATATCCAATCTTACCATCCCAAGCATCAAAAAATACTTCCAAATCTTTCAAAGGGATTAATTGTATAAATCCTTTATATTTTTCTCTCTCCCTTTCATTTTCTTCTTCATTTTTTAGTTTAGAATATGAAATAGCATTCTTGACGAAATCTTTTAAAAAATGATTCTCAATTGGTTTTTCGCTCAATAGGATGACTTTATGAATGCAATTAAGAAATAAAAAGAAAGAGTTGCCCTTCAGAAAGATAGAACTTAGTGTTGAATAGAATACTAAAGCAGTCTGCCTATTGGGAAACTTCTTACATTTGAGTATCAACTGACCAATAAACATTAGAGACTGGAAACTTTCAAGCAAATATTCCTCTTCAAAAAACATCCTTGATATTTTCATTGTCAAATTTATAATCAAATGGCATTCTTCCTCAGTTGTGGTGATTTCTTTGGTTGTTAAAATTAATCTATGAAAAAGTATAAGATTTTCAGGTTGTAATTTATAAATGGTAAGTATCCCACTTAAAAGACTATTAAACTCATTAAACAGTTTGTTATTTATGAAATGCTTTAAAAGAATCAAAATGCATGCTAAATCTGTATTTTTATTACAAACAATAGCATCAATTGTTTCTTTATAATTAAATTTACCAATAATTTCTAAAATACATTCTAATTCTTTTATATCTGCAGTATTAATAGCTTTAAAAAGATTCTCTTCTTGTAACATGTGTTATGGGTTAAAAATACTATTCATTTTAAAAATAAATATTAAAGTAAATTATGAAACATTTTTTAATTAATTATTAATTTTATTATATTTAATTTATTTATTAAATAATAGGATTTAAACATATATAAAAGATATAAAAAATAAATTCAATATTTAAATATCTGAGATTTTGTAAAAGTATTACATTATTATAATTAAAGAACATCAAATTAATAATAATATGGTAGAGATTAAATTTTCAGTTGAGGATATATGACTACTTGATGAAATTCATTGTTTAAATATATATTGATATAATGATGATGAAAAATAATACTAAAGATATAAATTTTAAGAAATCAGTATATTTAAGTAATAAAATTCTATACAAACTGATCACGGAATAAAAAAATGAATTTAAAACAATTTTATAATTGATTGGCTAGAAATCAGAGCAAAAATTCTATCTGTTGATCATAAGACTCACAATATTAGAATACTAAATAATACAATAAATTTTTATATTTAAAAACATAACAAAAATATGGTTATGTTAAATTTTATTAGTAGGTTTTGTTTACTTAAAATATTTAACGATAAAACATGGCTTAAAAATTAATTTATAACAAAATAAAGAATTAGATGTATTTTTATTGTTATATAAAATATATGAATTCTATATGCGCAGTAATTTATATCAATTAATCAACAAGTCAAGTAAAAATTTTATAACTAAAGGAGAAATATTAAATTCTGATACAAAACATATTTTTTTAAAAATCTGTATGATATTGTCCTGGAACGAAGACAGTCGTCCAATTTTTATATAATTTAAATAAAAACTATTTTTATGATCACTTTTATTCACTTCTTCTCCCTACCTTGCATGTATCTTCACTTTCTCACTTTTAAATAGTTTTAAAATGATAAATGCAAATATTCTAAGTCCCTAAAAAACCACATTTTAATTAAAGATTAATTACTTAAATTAATTTATCATTGACATTAATTAAGATAAATGTCAGATATCTTTGGAGATTCATAGTTTAAGTATTACATAAGTAAACTATTTAGTATCAATAAAATTAACACATAATTTAGTTCTCTTATTTACGTGTAAAGTGGTTTATTTTAAATGAAAGA
>KK365136.1:222928-239857 GCA_000385875.2 Anncaliia algerae PRA339
TACAGATTTAAAGACCTTAAGATAGGTCAAGACTTGGAATTCGTGGCAATATAATATTTTTAACGGTAAGAAAAAGATGTTTCTTTGATTGCAGGTATTTCTTTATATTTAAAAACATAACAAAAATATGTTTATGTTAAATTTTATTAGTAGGTTTTGTTTACTTAAAGTATTTAACGATAAAACATGGCTTAAAAATTAATTTATAACAAAATAAAGAATTACATGTATTTTTATTGCTATATAAAATATATGAATTATATATGCGCAGTAATTTATACCAATTAATCAACAAGTCAAGTAAAAATTTTATAAATAAAGGAGAAATATTAAATTCTGATACAAAACATATTTTTTTAAAAATCTGTATGACATCTTTGGAGATTCATAGTTTAAGTATTACATAAGTAAATTATTTAGTATCAATAAAATTAACACATAATTTAGTTCCCTTATTTATGTGTAAAGTGGTTTATTTTAAATGAAAGAGATTAAATTATCAAAATTTAAATAAAAAAATTTTAAGAGACTAATTGCTGTGTTTTAGAGATTTATTTTTATTTTTATTAAAATACATGATGAGTTAGTGCATTTATTTAATATTTCTTTTTAAGTTTAATATTCGAATCTGTATATATTTAAATCTACCAATTAAAACTACCATACTAATATTTCTACTTCATTAAGATTTATAAAATCTTTACACTAATAAATTATATCTGATCACCACTTTATTACATTTTTATACAAACAAAGAATGTAAATCCATTTTATTAGTTTATAAAAAAATCAAATATATTTAAAATACTTTGAATAAATTTGTGGGTTTATAAATAAAGTATTAAAAAATACAATTCACTTGATAATATTCACAGTCTTTTTTATATATTTATAATATATACAAGCAACTCTTAATTTTGAATAGGTCGTAACAAAGAAAATTGTGTATACTCGCGTTCGCTGGCCCATTTTTAGGTATTTTTGGACCAGCGAAGAGAAAGAGTTGTTATTTGAATAAAATTTGGTTTTATGTAGTTTACCCATAATAAAAATATATTTAAAATTTTTTCTTAAATGCTTTAAACCAACCAATCATAACCAGTAATTTTACTTTTCCTCTTTTTGATTTCTTGAGGAGACATTATCTGATTAAGGTTATTAGAAAAAACATTTAAAGAAGTAGAAGAAGTGTGTGGTTTTACAAAGAACATATATATTTACTTCGGATAATATCTATCATTCCTAAACTAACAATCATTTTTCAAAATAACTATCCAATGTTTTAGAGCAACAAATGCTTAGTCAGAAATATATTGTACTTCACATCTTTAAATAAATATTCTCTACAGAAATAAATGTATAACATAATACCTCTTTGTTAAAACTATAAAAAGTATTATTTATAGAAATAATATATTTATTTTATTAAATTATTTAATTTTATCATGGAAGATATTGCTTACAAGACATTGTCTGCCGTTGAAGATGTTGGCACATCATTTATGGTAGGATTTATTTCTTCATTACCTAAATCTCTTTATGATACTAGAAAAAGTAAGTAAATTTTAATTAGGACCTATAAGTATAGCAATAAATAGATCTTATAAAACCGGCTGTAGTTATGCTAAATACACTTTATTATATCATATTTCTAAGAATATACTAAATACTAACAATTTAACCTCCTCTTTTGTTGCTAGTACTCTTCTAAAATATCGCTATGGACCTTCTCTTGCTGTAAAAAAAGGATTGATGAGTACTTTATATTCATATACTTTGGGTAAAGCTAATAAATTAATTAAAGATATCATTTAATTTATATGATATTTTATGTTGTATTATTTTCTAATCAATTTACACACCTTTCTAATGATTTTAAATTTTATTTACATATAAATATATGTAATCTTTTAGATAAGAATCATTTAAATATCTTTAGCTGAAAATACAACTTAAATCTAAAAGAAATCTCTGATTTTTTAAAGATTTCTTCTTATTGTAAAGAAAATTCACGCAATTCAAAAGAAATCAAAACAGAAAAATCATATAAAAGATGTCTAATGAGAAGAGTTTAAGCTTAACCCGTTTGATCGATAACTAAAGAGGATACATCATAATAATACGACAGATATTTTATAGACAACAATACTGCAATTACTATTGTGCAGAAATTTTACAACCAGAATATCTTGCTCATATAGTATATATGAGGAAGTAAAGGAATTGTAGTTATAACAGAAAAAAAATTTAAAGATTAGTGATTTAAAAGCTCAGCTGTATCTCAAACGAATTAAAAAATCTTTTAAGGAAACAGGGTAGATGGGTTTACCATATGAAATTCATCTATTCATAGATGTAATTAAAATTATAAAATACGTTAAAAATTCACAACGAACCTGATCGTGTTAATGGTACTGATTAGACTTTATTGAGTAAATAATATTCGTCATGATTTAATTAGAAATTTCAAAAGATTTTCCAGAATAATATTTGTAAATGAATCATCTTTAATTTACAGATTTAAAGACCTTAAGATAGGTCAAGACTTGGAATTCGTGGCAATATAATATTTTTAACGGTAAGAAAAAGATGTTTCTTTGATTGCAGGTATTTCTATTGATGAAATATTCTATTGTTAATCTATATCCTATTTCACTGTGAATGGTGATATATTTTCTGAATATTTCTATGTTATATGTGTATATTTAATAGCTGATTTACATATTAAAAATGCATTTATTATTTTAAATAATTCTAAATCCCCCGAAAAACCAATATCAGAAGGATAGTAATATAATTTAATTTTAAATTTCCCTTCCTATTATCATATTCATTTGTGTTAAACAAAATTATAAATGTTTTTTAAAAATAAAACGTGCGTTATAACTAAGAAGATAACGATTTTCCCAAAATAATTTAACCAGAGATGCGAAAAATTACACCATATTATTGGGTAAGATATATTATATACGTTCCAATAATCTATCTGGTTGAATTATCCCCCATTTAAAGAAAGAATTTGTGAAAAACTATTTATTTAAATTATCATTTTTATTTGCCATCTATGTATTTTTCACACATTTATATGGTTAATAGTCGTCAATAATATCTATCTTCTTTCAATGTCTGGTACTATACCTCTCAATGCCAATTGTACTGTCAAACACTTTAGAATGTTCAACCTAACTAATTGTGTTCATAAGTACCTCATAATCGCCGGTGTATATTTTTCCTTTTAAACTGCATTATATATATTGATTTTATGTTGGAATTCCATGGGAACATGTTCATATTCATTTAAATTGATAAATTGATTCAGAAAGTGGGGAGAAGGTCCTAGTAAAGTATATTTAATAGGGAAATATTTTTTCACCGTAGCCCAAAAATTGTCTTTAACAGGTAGAAATTAAAGTAACTTAAAAAATAATAAAAATACTTGATTAATAAATTTATGATAACTTCTGTTAATATAACCAATTACACTATTTTAGCATATATTATTTTAATATAAATATGTAATTTTTTAAGTAAAAAATGACATTTGCTAGAACAGGCTCGAAAGTATGGTTAAAAGCGCTTAATATATTCTATGATAAGTAAAAAATGTGTGAAATAGTCTTCAAAAAATATTTGAAAGAGTAAAATAAATATATTTAAAAATGCAATTGTAAACCATGTTCTTCTAAAATATATGCTTAAGAAACATGCTTCTCAAGGTTAAAAATTGGAATGATAAAAATCCTAGATTTGATGGCATTTTGAGTTCATAGAATATCATTTAAAAATATTTCTTTGATAATTAACGTAAGTTGTCAATTTGAGCCTCAATTTTATAGAAAACTAAATCAGGTTTTGAAAAAATATCATAATAGCAAAAAAATATAGGAGATAAGAAAATAATTGTTTTAATACACGAATCAAGATTATTTAGATGTAAATGCCATAAAGGCAACCAATTAGAAGATATTTGAGCATTTGGTTTATTAAAAAACACCAAAACGTAGAATACTTTTTTTCCAATGGAAAAGAGTGGTATTGCGACTTCAATGGCATTATTAAAAATCATGTTTTTGCCGTAAAAAAACGAATAAAAATGTTCATATAGTCTATAATTAGGTTTTTTTGGCATGGACATGAGCCGTAAGAAAAACGAAAGAATTAAAATTAAGAATTGTTAGAAAACCATTTAATGGCCAATTAGGTAGTGTAATTGGACCAATTTTAAAAAATTTAATCATTTATCCAGCTTTCTGGAATGCTTGTAATATATTATATACAGAATTTGCTAGTTATACTTTAATCTACTCAAAAATAGTCTGTTTTTAGGAAAATAATTATCTATTAACAATTTTAATTAATGACCCATGAGGACACAAGAAAGTACTTTAAATAATTATTATTCTTCTATTTTTTTGAGTCTCTCTTTGATGAATATTGCCTTATGGTAATATTTCCACGCCATATCAAAGAACCATACAAGAGAATTTGTTTATAAAGAATATATTTACACATAAATACTATAGAAAAAAATTGGTCAGGAATTAAAGACTCCATATTAAAGCGTCATCGAAATATAAATTATATTTTTTCTGCTATAAATTTTAGAAATAAGAGTTTAGTTTGTGATATAAATTTATACCTAGAAACCATTAAAATAATTTAATAGTAGGTTAGTTAAATTTAATAATCAAATTAATATGCATTCTCTTTTAATCATCTAAGGAATGTATACTCGTTTTCAGCTAGATCTTATTTTAAAGGTTTTACATCTAATTGATGAATTATACTTTATCAACCACATCAAAGCCCGCAAGAAGCCCCTAAAAAGAAAAGTATAAATATGCAGATTTTTTGGGAAGAATAAAAAAATTAACGAAAAAACAACATTTAAAACATATCTTTTAATTGTAACAATTTAAAGTACAGATACTTTAAAATGGTGATTTTAAATCATTACAACAACAATAATTTTATTTTTAATCAAAGAATCTCCATTTTTTCAATACATTCAAAAAGTATAAATTCTTTTAATATTAATAATTATAAAATACAAACTTGTTAAATTAAAGATACCTCTTTATGAATAAAATATTTCATTATAGTTTTGATAATAATAATTTGTGTTTTTTAATAATATTTTTCATTTATTTTGTTTTTTAAAAATAATAAATTTTTATATTTTTTACGTATTTTTATAAAGAAAATAATTAAATGTTAAGAATATCCTTATGGAAACCATTAACATCAAAAGGACATTAGCTGAATTAAAGAATGATCCTTACAAATCATTACTCTATATTTTAGATTGTTATACGCCTACCTCTTCAAGATATGCATTCTCATTTACATTTAAAAGCATTATAAATGATAAAACTATTCCTGCAACAATCAAAGGATTTGAAATGCTTAATGAAAGAATTAACCTACAAAGACAAACCCTTAATAAGTTAATATTAGCTAATCAATCATTGAAACAAAAATTAAATAACATTAAAGCTCATCATGAAGTTGTAGATGATAAATTAAAGAAAGCATTGGAGAAAACAAGAAAACTTTTTGTTTTAAAAGGGGAAAATGATAAAATCTATAAAATTAGGAACAAATTTTTATTAATGGAAAATAAACAGCCTTTAATGATTGATGAAAATAAGAGATCAGAAGTAATTGAAATATTAAAAATATTTAATAAAGCTTTAGAAAAGATGAGAGAAGAGAATTTTAAAAACAAATGAAAAATAAAGTTATGTTAATTAGTAAATTATATTAATTAAAGTAATTTTAATTTTTTATTTTTTATAAATAATTTAAAATTTTTAATAAAATAATTTAAGAAGAATATTAATTATTGAAGAAGATAAAATAGCAATACATTAAAAGATAATATTATTCTTTTATGTTAGGTTATTTTTTATCTTAATTAAGAAGGGCTAAAAATACTAAAAAGATTTTTTAATTAAGATTGTTAAAAATTTAAAAGCATAATCAAAAAAAAAATAAAGTTAGCACCATGGACACTGAAGGTAAGAAACAAACTCCTTTAAATAAACTTTACAAGAGAAAATTTAATAAAAACTTTATTAACAAGTTGCAGCTGCCTATGGCGCAGCATTTAGGTTGGATTTTCGGTCCTTCCTTGAAGAAATATTATCAACTGACGATTTATTTAAATCCTTTTGTGGCCAATGTTGCACCCATACTCTCGTCTTTACTGTTTATACTTCTTCTCTTCTAAGCCCAACAATCATCTATTCAATTCAAAACTCTTATATTATGATTGCGAGCTTCCTTTTCGGAATAATGGATTAATCATATGATCCAACACTTTATATTACAAATATTTTACTTATTTAATATTCATGATTTTTTCTTAAACTACAAAATATAAAAATATTTTGTATTGATACAATTATAAGATTTAATTTTTTTTAGATATACATATTTAATTTTTTTTAAAAAACTCACTTTTCAAATGTACAAAGAAGTATTTAACAAATTTATATCCCAATGAATTGTATCTGAAATTGAAATTATAATAACTGATAATTTTAATGGTTGTAAATTAAATCATAAAAAGTTTGCATTCAATTATCAAATATTTACGACAAAGTAAAGTAAAGGATAGAATTAAGATAAGGATTATAAAAATACCTTTAAAAATAGTTGAAAAATGGGAAAATATATTTTTTGTTTTGTATTTACAAGTAAAAAATATTTAAATAATGAAAATATCTCAAGATAACTAAATACTAAGATTTACTACAAATTTTTTAAAAAATTGTTGAATGAAATGTAAATAAATTTTAATCCTCTAAATATATTAAATATGGCTGTATGGTGTCCAGGATACCATACTTTTAAGGGCCCTGAGGTACATTTACTTGATTGGTTCCTTTGTACCTAAGGACTTGTCTTCATAATCTATATTAAATTTATTAGAAACAAAGACCCATTTCTATTTAAAAATTTATCTTTTATAGTTTTGCTTCCAGCACAGTTGGGTAGGAAAATAAATGTTAGACCTATTAACAATGGTATACGCATTCGTCTTTTTCATGTAATAATATTTGTCTGTGTTAGAAAATGCTAACGTTGTTATTTCCCGCCAAAGTGCACGGGAAATAAAATATAAATAGGAATAATTAATCAAAGATGGTTCCCGTAAACAATAATAGAAGAAATAAAAATACTTATCATCCCAAAGGTATAGGAAAGAAGCCTAAAGCCCTTATCTCAGACACTTACAAGACAAAGTGTTCCGGGCATACCGCAGTCTGTATTATATTTTACATCAAATCTGTATCTTAATATGATTAAATTGCTATTGTTTTATAAAAAAAATTAAATTTTTATTTGGTTCTTTCCTGGATAGTAAGAAGGGTACATTTTTAATATAATTTCAATAAAAATCATTTACAACCCTTTTATTTATGATTCTCTTGTCAGATTCACTACTGCAACATTCCTATTAATTTTATTTATTTTTTCTCTCTGATTTATTAAATCGTCCTAAGATTTAAATTAAATAATCTTTAATTTATATATCTAAATGTCCTGATCGCACGGTAAGGCATTGTACATTAAACCCTTAGGTAGATGGACTTTATTTTAAGATTAAAATAATTCTGATTTGTACTTTTATTTAAGTTGTTCTGTTCCATGGGTATTGGCTTTATTCGGTTTATTTAATATTTTTTTATTAAAATACCAATATTAAGACTTGAACCGTTGTTCATCGTATGTGTACCACACTATATTATAATAATCTGTGAGCAATTAATTTAAATGTCAGTTTTTTATGTAAACAACTTACTAAATCATTAACTTGGCTTTTTTTGACTATTTAATAGAAAAAAAATTAATTTTTAAATTCGATTCACAGAAATATAAATTTATACTTTTTAATTAAAATAAATTAATAAGTTTAATACTTTAGAATGAATAAAGAAAATAAAACATTTCTTGTTCTTGGTGCGTTCCAAAGTGGTAAATCAGAATTAATTAAACTATTTGGAAGTGACGCAGAAGAATTCAATAAGTTTCCTATCACTAAATATGAATTTATGTATAATATAACTGTACATTCAAGACCATTCAGTTATTTATTTAGAGATGGAAATATTATAACATTTATTGATACCCCGGGACATTGTGATTATATTGATGAAGCTTTAGTACTACTTAAAATATTAAATGATGTAATATTAGTCTTAACTTTAGAGGAAAATGTTGAGAGTTTATATTTTGATATTCTTCCTTCTCTTAGAAATAAAAATGTATACTTGTTTCTTAATAAAATGGATGTATCAATTGGTAATTTACAGAGAGATATTATCTATAAGATCATAGAGAACATAAAAATAGATTACAAAAAAGTCTATCTTTGTTCTGCCAGAGAAAAATGGATATTTGAATTTAATCCTAATAATTGTAAAATAAACCAATTAAAAATGATTTATAATTACAGTAGAACTAAAATGAAATTTGAAATGAAAAAGTTTAAAATATCAAATTCATTTTTATTTCAGGTTAAAAGATTTCTAACAAATGATAATTTACAAAATAACTGTGTTTATGCCTTTAAAAAGTATTTTATTGAAGGAGAATTTTTTATTTTAGTTTTTTCTAAAAAAGTTTTCACAAAGGGAGAAATATTTAAAAGTAACAAAATAAAAAAGATAATTGTAGATGGTATCGAAGTAGAGAAAAGCTTAAGAGATGTTCCTGCATTTATTACTTTTGAAAAACAGATTGAAAACAACACGCTTTTAGAGGGAGATACAAGAAATCATATAAATAGTCCATTAATTTATAAAGTTAATTTAAGTAATGATGATGATATTGTATTTCTAAGTAAATATAAATCAATGTATTTAAACATAGAAATAAAAAATGATTGTATCTACGTAAGTAATGAATTAACTTTAGATTCATTTCTTACTGATGTTTATCAATTAGAAAATAAATTAATAAAGATAAAAGACTTTGGTCTTAAAGAAAAAAGATTAATTGTACAAAGAAGAGAAAAAGAAATCAAAGTCAAAGATCAAAATACCTTTATTTTTAAAATAGAAGAAATTATGCCTAAGAACAATAGATTAATTGTAGAAGTTAATAATATGTTTTTGTATAACAATTTACCAAAAGAAATTGAACCAATGATTTTAATTTCCTTGAAAAAGGCATTTACTTTTCTCTTTAATGATTTAGAGGTTATAAAAAATGATAAGGTAATTCCTTTGTACATTTCACTTGAATCCTACAGAATAGTAGAAAATAAATCAAATGATTTTTATAATGAAATAAAACATTCCTTAGAAGAAGAGCTTAATCTGATTACATGTCAACTACAAGAGAATTTTCTCTATAAAATATTTTATGAAGATTTGGTTCATGATATAGTTTATAATGAAGTCAAAGTAATTGAGCACTATAAAATAGAAAATAGCATATTTAATGTTATTTTATGTCATATTTCTGCAAAGGATGTCTTTGGTTTTGAGAATTATTTGTATCATAAAACATTAGGAAGAATATTCTGCATTAAAAAATGTTTAATTAAATAATTGATTAAGAAAATAAATCTATTAAAATACCTCATAAATAAAATTAAATAAAATAAAAATGTTTATTCTTTTTTACTAATTATTTTCTTTATAAAACCTAATGCTATTGTTTTATTTTCATTTCTTAATGCAAATTTATCTGTTTGTGATTCAGTAACATTTTTTAAAACTATTGGTTGGTTAACTTTAATTTTTGCCAAAACTTTTTCTCCCTTGACTGCAAATTTCTTTTTAACAAGCTTTTTATTTACCATAGCTGCTAATTCAGTAATACGGCATTCTATTTTAATCATCCTTAGATGCAAAACACATTGATAGCCAGGACATATTATATTATGGACCTCTAGAATTGTCAAAGCACAGACAAATTCTTCAGAAACAACAAAATTACTGCAAGAAGGATGCATAATTAAATCACCAACATCTATAGCATCAAAGTTTTCCTTTAACTTGATTCTAACAAAATCTCCGGCATATACTTCTTCAATCTCAACATCATCATCATTGTATATTCCTGTGATAGAAGTAGAAATATTCCTTGGTAAAACCATCACATCAGTTTTAGTCAGTTTACCAGTTTCTACTTTTCCTTCATAATGAATTATTCCTGAATGCTTGATCTTATCTACTACGGTTAAAGAAAAGTATGAATCAAAATCTCTTTCAATATTAATTTCATTTAAATATTCTAAAAATGAAGGTCCTTTGTAAAAACAATCCTCTTTTCTTTCTAAAATATTTTCTCCTTTGTATCCAGAAATTGGAATGAAATTAATTTCTTTATTTTGGTAAAATTTGCTTAAAAATGAGGAAATTTTATTTTTTATAAAATTAAACCTCTCTTCTGACCAATCAGCCTCATCCATTTTATTGACTAAAACCAATATTTCATTAATGCCACCTGCTTTACTTAAATATATATGTTCTCTTGTTTGACCTTCCTTTTCAAATCCTGCCTCAAATTCATTCACTCGTGCCGAAACAACCAAAACAGCAACATCAGCCAAATTAGCCCCACTTATCATATCAGACACATACATAGAATGGCCTGGTGCATCAAGAACCACTATACGTTTATTTCCATATTCAAATATTGCTCTACCTACCTCAACAGTTTTACCTTTTTCTCTTTCATTCTCATCGGTATCAAATGCCCAGCTTAAATACCATGACTCTCTGTTCTTTTCTTTGGCTTGTTCTTTATATTTATCCAATGTTCGTTTATCTATTAAATTTAATTTATTCAATAACTGTCCTCCTATTGTTGATTTACCTGCATCTACATGTCCTATAAAGACAATGCTTAAATTGTCTTTTTTATTGACTTTGAGTTCTTCTAATTTTTTTTCTAATTCTTCTTTATGCATTAACCAGAAATATTTTCTAATTTAAATCATAAAACTTACAAAATATTTAAATATTTAAATATTTTAAATTAAAAAATAATAAATAAAATTTAAATAATTTAAATCCTAATATTTTAATTAATTTTTAACTTAATCACATAATTTTACAAGATTAAATAATATTTTATAGCATTACTTTAGAATTATAACCATAAAATTATAGAATCTAATTCTGAATAATTATATTTTTTTTAAGTCCTCAGATAATATTTTTAGGTTTGTACTCAGATTATATTTATATGTTTGTAATTTAAATTCTGCAATTGTTCTTATTTATAATTTACTTTAAAAAATTTAAAAATCTTTTCTTATAAAAGTCAAGAATAATAACTATTGATTATCTTGAAAAAAAATTTAATAAAATAATACCTGAAGCTCTGATGGTATTTTTTCAGAATAATTATTTCATAAAAAGAGATGATTATCATCAAATACTTAATTTACGCAATTTGATATATTTAAGGGTATCAAAGATAGTTTTACTTTTTAGTGTAAATAACATTTTTTTAAAAAAAGAGAGAGACATCATATGAGGATTATTTATCTTTTACTATCATAAATTTACTTCTGATCCAAATTTCTAAAATTTTTATAAGCGGGTTAAACAAAATTTTTATAGTAAAGGTTGAATCAAATCACAAAGGGCCTTATCTTAGAATCAAAAAGCAAATCCATTTATTATTTGGGTAAAATACTTTTTGGTTATTATTTGAACGAAATAAATGAGTCAGGACAGATATAACACGAAAACAAATAGACCATGCTACAAATTAAATTAAAAATGTAAGAGAAAGATTCTGAACCAAAAAAGGGATGCATTATGCATAATTAAATGTGATGCTTCCATTATTAACCAATGTGCTAACTTAAAATTAAACAAAGAAGATGTTATAATTATTCTTATCCATTTCAACAGGATTTATATGGAATAATTGCTTGAAATAATTATCAAACAAATGCTCACATTAACAAAAAGAGGTTTTTTATCATAGCGAATGTCATCAATATAGTTTTATCAGTAAAATAAAAGATTGCATTACACATGAAGTTAAAACATACAATAATGTATAAGGCTTGAAATTATGTGAAGAAAGAGAATAATTACTAGTTTAAGAAGAAGTTTTTAAAAGGAAATTATTTCATCATCCAATATAAAAAAATAGTTTATAAGTGTCATGTTCAAGGGGAGAATTTTATATAAGAGATGGTTCAAGTAAAAATCTTTAAAGTATCTTTTATTTACTTCCTTCACTATTGGGATTCTCTAGAATAAATAAATTATTTACCTAATCTATTTATTTATTAATTTTATTATTTTATAAGATATTATAATAAGATTGCTAAAAATGATTAATTTATCATTTCTGTATAATTTGGAAATACAATAATTCTCATAAATTTTAGAAATTAAATAATAATTGATTTATTATTTAATTTAAATATTTTGTTATAATCAAATATTAAATGTATTATTAATTTGATAAGAAGAATAGGAACTATTAATGTAAATAAAGCATGATGATGATGATCAATTAATGCATAAAAAATCCACTGTTATTAAATATTTTTTTAAGTTAAAAAAATACAATCTTATAAACTTATTGCTTATATTTAATTTTATAGAATTACAATTTTTTAATATCACAAATCTCTAAATTTATAAATAATAAACTTTGATTGTGAAAAACATTAAATTTAAATATTATAAAAATCAAAAATTTTTATAATTATTATTTAAAGTATAAATTAAAGTTTATTAACAAACCATCGTAATAAATTCCTATGGAGAAATATTATTTAAATTAATAAATGTTCAATTAAATCAATCAATAAATACATAAATTCCTCCCTCAGTCAAAAGAAAGAATTTGTCTTCACTTGAAACAAAATCAATTATTTCTTCATTGATTTTATATTTATAAATGACTTTCCATTTTTCAATGTCAAAAACAACTATCTCTCTATTTGAATCATCCACTGTAAATAAATAATTGTTAAATATTTTATCTCTATTTCTTCTGTAATGAATTCTCCCTAAATTCAGGAATAAATCAGTGTTTAACAAATAATGCATGGCTGTCATTGATTCATTCCTAAAGGTAGCTAAAATGGATTTACCATCTGAAAACAAATTAGTGCATACAGGGTAAAATCTTCCTTCTACTTTTTCAATTATATCCTCTATTATTTTATAGACACCAAGAAAACCTGCACAATACAATATTTCATTATCCTTGCATATTGAGTGTATTGGACAACCAGCTACAAAGATCTCTTGAATAATGCGATTGGTTTCCAAATTTAAAATGGACACTTTCCCATCTTCACATCCCAAAAAAATTAAATGTCTATTTTCATCATCAAAATCAAAACTTGTGAGATTTCTATCGTGTGTGAAGGTGTAAGCTTCTTTGTTGTTAAAAGAAGTAAAAAGCTTAAAAAACTTTTGGTACACAATTCCAAATATTCCATCGTTGAATGGACTTGGTTTTATATCCTTGATAAAATCACTGGTGAAAAAATCATTTACTCCAAAAAATTCGACATTTTTTAAAGTATTTGCATCAAATTTCTTTATTCCCAATTTATTTTCTAAAAATGAAAATAAAATAACATTATTCATTTTTTCATAAATCAAAATTGAATTTTTGTTAACTTTGGTGTGAAACTTTTTCAGGAGTCGTTTATGCAAGAAATTATATGTTGTTTGTGTCTTTAAGCTTTCTTTTTTTAATAACTCATTATTCAAATAATTAATTGTTGTTTTTAGTTTATCATTTTCTATTTGCAGATCCATTCTTAATTTTCTCTCCTGATTTAATTCTTTAATTGTTTCCTCCTCTTTTACTGAATCAATTGCAATGATTTTACTTGCAAATACAGGTCTAATCTCTGTTTTTTTAGATTTCATGCAGCATTTAGGACACAAGGCAGTACTCCTTCTATTAAACCAAGATTCTATACATTGTTTGCCAAAGAGATGTCCACACTTTAATGATACAATTTTATGGTCTCCTGTGGTAGTATAGTTGCATAAACAAATAGGACATGAATCTTCTCCTTCTTCATTATCCATTAAAAGGATTTACTGTGATTTTGTTAAAATATAAATATTTAAAGCTATTCATGGTTCAAAACTCACTAAAATGACTTTTTTTTAGAAAAAAAAAATATTTTTTAATTAATTTTTAACTACCCATGGATCCATCACAGATTTCTTCAGCATTTTCCTTTGAAGACTTTTCACATGACATGAATTCCCCCTTCTCTTCAGTACTTTCACAACCTGTGATAGAAACAGAAAGAATAAAGGTTATTTGGGGTACCACAATAAATGTTCAACATACTTCTGAAAAGGTCAAACAATTTATCCGTTCCTCGGAGAAATATTTATCAAAACTTAATGATTCTATTTATGCGCAACTTTCTATCTTTGAAATTGATTGTGTTGATTTGTCTAAAGAGTTGTGTGAACAATTGGAGTTATTTCCTCAAGAAACCATTTCAATATTTGAAATGTCAATAAATGAAGTAGCTTATGAAATGTCACCTGATTCTTTAATCAACTTGAAAATTATGTTAAAAAACATTGGGAAAGAAATTTCCATAAGAAACTTTGAACCAAAAGATTTGGACAGGATAATAAGAATGAAAGGACTAGTTACAAGAGTCTCCCCTGTTATGCCAGAGATTGTCAAAGCATTTTACAAATGTGTTAATTGTAAAAATGAGTTGCTTATTGAACAATATAAAGGAATCATTACTGAACCAACAAATTGTGACTGCGGTAGTAAAATGTCATACCAACTTATCATAAATAAATGTGTTTACGCAGATAAACAAATTGTCAAATTACAAGAGTTACCAGAAAATTTAAAAGCTGGTTCTACACCTATGCCTATAACTGTCTTACTTTCAGGACAATCTGTAGATTGCATTATACCAGGAGATAAAATTGATCTTATTGGTATTTTAAGAGCTGTTCCTGTAAAATTAAATGCAACAACTAGAAAAGTTAAAAATAATTTTAGGGTTTATGTTGAATTCTTGAGTTACGAAAAAATTACGCAATATTTGCAAGAAATTAAAGAAGAGGATGCAAAAGTACCATTGGACAGAATTAAAAGCTTAAGAGATAATCCAGAATGTTATGAAATTCTTGCAAATATGATAGCTCCATCCGTTTATGGAATGGTTAACACCAAGAAGGCTCTTTTATTGCAATTATTTGGAGGAGTAAGAAAAGAGATTAACAACATGACTTTGCGTGGAGACATAAATATATTGTTAGCTGGCGATCCTGGTGTATCTAAATCACAGTTGCTTTCCTTTATACACAGAATTTCCGCAAGAGGAATTTACACAAGCGGAAGAGGCTCTTCAGCAGTTGGTTTAAGTGCCTCAGTAAAAAGGGACATTGATACACATGCTTTTGTTTTAGAGCCTGGTGCACTCGTATTAAGTGATAATGGAATTTGTTGCATTGATGAGTTTGATAAAATGTCTGATAATACAAAAAGTGTACTTCATGAAGTCATGGAACAACAAACGGTTACCATTGCTAAAGCAGGCATAATTACTACACTTAATGCTAGATGTTCTATTTTAGCCAGTTGCAATCCCATTGAATCAAAGTATAATCCTAGGAAAAGTATAATTGAAAACCTTAACCTAATACCAACATTATTAAGTAGATTTGATATTATTTGTATATTAATTGATAAAATTGATGAAGAGAATGATAGGGCAGTAAGTTATCATATTTTAGATCTTTACTCAGTTGATGTAGAAGAAGAAATTGAGTTTTTAAAGGAATACATAAAAGAAGCTAAAAAGATTAATCCAATTCTCTCAAGAGAAAGTATTATTGAACTAAAGAATGCATATTGTGATTTAAGACAACTTGATAATGGTAAAACAATTACTGCTACAACCAGACAGCTAGAAAGTCTAATAAGATTAAGTGAGGCACGTGCTAGGGTTAGATTAAGTGATACTATCAGTGTTGAGGATGTTAAAGAGGCTGTTAGATTAGTTAGAGAAAGTTTGTTGATGTATGCAGTAGATCCTTTAACAGGTAAGATTGATATGGATTTAGTA
Source organism: Anncaliia algerae PRA339 (assembly GCA_000385875.2). NCBI lineage: Eukaryota > Fungi > Microsporidia > Tubulinosematidae > Anncaliia > Anncaliia algerae. The sequence continues at coordinate 238,998 of KK365136.1, forward strand.
ATTACAGGTAAGTCTTCCCATAAGAAAAGAATGATTGAGGAAATGAAGATGGAGGTATTAAAACATTTAACTAATCCAATTAAATTTAATGATTTATTAGAAATACTTAAATCTGATGAAAAATTACTCAATGAAGTAATTAATGTTTTAGTGAATGAAGAAATAATATTTTACAACGATAAAACAGGAATAATTGAAAAGATTGATAAAAACTAAACTTTATTGCATTATATTTTAATTTATAAAATATTTTGTCTTTTAATTCATTAACAAAGTATTTAATGTATGTGAGATTTTTTACAAAAATCATAATTAAAAAATATCTTTAATATTCATTCGTAGCCAAAAGTTTTAATTTATAATTTAGGTATTTTAGAGTAAAGAAATGAATAGGAGGAAATTTTAAAGATTTATAAAGAAACTTTTTTAAAAAATATACTTTTTAATTAAAAAAAAGACCAGAGATTATTAAATTTAACTAAATGATACTTTTATCCAAACAAGATTCCTTGTTAATAAAAAATCAATCTGTCTTCATTAAAAAATCATGTATACAATTTGTTAAAACACCTTTCTTTTTAATAACTAATTTTAAGTAACTATTAAAGGATTCTACTGCTTGTCTAGCGAGGATTCCCGAGGTTTTTTCTAGTTAAATTTGTGGCATACAGTGGAGTGCAAAAATCTTTAGATGAAAGAATGCAATAAGACTTATGGTCGTCTGTTCATATTGTATTTTCTTTAGCATGATTATCACATATAATATGTGGAATGATAATAGCTTTTTTATTTTTGGATACTGTTGCGAATATAGGAGCAAAATTTTCAGCATAGTTAATGATAACATGTGCATAGGTTTT
>KK365137.1:108124-118679 GCA_000385875.2 Anncaliia algerae PRA339
AGTATTTATATTTTACTTTAAAAATTGAGAATCATAATAAATTTTTTATTCTATTTCTTTAAGGAAAGATTTTAGTCAAGATAATTTTTTGGGTAAGATTTTAGTCGTGATCCGAAATTTTAAATAAAGTTTCTTACGTTTTTCACAAATTCTTCAAAGACACAATTCTTATATTTTAATTTAAACATAAATTCAGTAAATAAACATGTCAAATCCGAATTTGAACTAATGTACCTGGCTCTAAATTTTCTTTTAAAAATGCTCCATCGATTTTCGACTGCCTGTGTATTTGCTCCTGTATTAGGATCGATAAAATTTTCGTTGTGTTCACTGTTAAATGATTAAATCCTTATGATGAAATATTTATATAAGCAGACCAGCAGTCAGTAATAGTTGAACGAATTTAGATGTTTTCGGGCAGTACATTTGATATTGTTTCTTCGTTTTTATTTATAACTTCTCTAAAAAATAATTCTCCTGTGTGTATATCTACACCCCTATTATCCATTTAGATTCTACAATCCTACCTACTTCATTCTTTCTTTTAGAAAATTTACTTTCATCGACTTCAATAAAATGATCAACTCTTCCAATTTTCCGATTTCTGAATTTTCGCATTATATAAAATGTTTGCAATGAAAGTATTTTGTACCAGTTATCAATTGTTTTTCTGCTTTTTGTATTGCCTTCAACTAAAAATTTTGACTGTGTGGCATCAATAGACCAAAGTAAATCAAATCCAGAAGGCTAGAAAGGTTAATATTATAATTTTCCGATTTTTATCTTTTAAAACAGACTTTGTTTTGTAACAATTTCTGCAAATCCAGCGTAATATTGCTTTATTTTTTTTTAACTCCATACTGAAACCAGCACACTCGTCATATATTTCCCCAGTATCAATAAAATTATTTTCCATCAAATATTATATGCACTTCTTGTAATCTTCTGTTTTTGTCTCTAAGAATCTTTGATTCATATAGGGATAGATATTCTTCCATTGGAAAGTAAAAAATTTAATGCGTAAGAATTGAACCCGTACTCAAAGAGGAAAGTCACAGTATATAATTTATTATATATTATATTATTTCTTTTTTATTTTATAATTTTGATTGAAGAAACTATACAGATATCTTTGTTGACAATAATACACTGCATTAAAATATATTATAGAAATAGTATTTAATTTTTATTTAAATTCCTCTTCTGTTAAATTATAAATTAATTCTCTTAATTCTTTTAAATTAAGTCTTTTTCCAATATCTTTAATAAAAATTGCTCTACAAATATCAGTAATACATTTAGGAACACAGGTGTATTTAACCTTAAGATTCTTAACTTCAAGAAAAGTTTCTGTAGAATTACGAGAAGTAAATGGTGTATTTCCAGAGAAAATAAAATAAATTAAAAATCCCAATCCCCACACATCAACCTTCTCCATATCAACAGTAATCTCAGGATCAACGAAAACTATTTCAGGCGCCCCTACACCAGGAGTAGAATTAATAACACCTTTCGAGAAGCTTATAAATCTGTCGGGAGAATAATATGAACATCCAAAATCAAGTACCTTGATTTTATCCTTAAATAAAACAATGTTTTCCGGTTTAATATCACAGTGATAAATATTGCAACTATGTAAAAATTCCACTGCTTCTATTGTTTGTAATATTACAGATTTTTTAAGTTCAAATGATAAATCCTCCTTGTTTTTGGACCAAATAGATTCAGTAATTTCTCTCCTCAAAGAATATCCATCGATATATTCCATAACAAAATAATAAGATTCATTGTCTTCCAAGAATTCAAAATGTTGAATAATATTTTCATGAGGTTTTATAAGTTTAATATTTTTGCGTTCATTTTCCACATACAAATAATTAAACAATTTTGAATTCTTACTAACTTCTTTTATTGCCACTATCTGCTCATCATCCTTTTTAGCCTTGTAAACAGTAGAATATCTTCCTTCTCCAATGGTTGTAATGAATTCATAATTTTTAATTTTTCTTCTGTTTTTAATAAACATTACTAAGGATTTGATTTTTTTGTTTTATTTCTGACAAATTTCTATAAGGAAGACTATTTAAATTTAAATAAAATCTATTGATTTAAATTATTTAATAATATTTAATTTAAAAATGTATTTATTTTTTACCAAAATTTTAAAAAATAAATTAATTGAACTAAATAATCACTAAATATATTTTTATTTATCATTTTAAATATTTTTAAACAAAATGTGTTTTTTAAAAATAATATCATTTATATTATTCTTACAATATTATTACAATTATTTCCTAAATATTTTTAGAATATGTTTATTTTTCTAAATAAATAATATTTTTTATAACGTTATTTAAGATTTTTTAATTTTAAAAAATTAATAGTATTTTTGACACAATGAAACAAGATCCTTTATTTACCTCAGAACTTTCTTTATCTCTAAAAGACCCTGTCTCTACAATGTTAGCATTAAAACCAGATATGGATACAGAATTTGGCATAATATCAGAATTAATAGTAGAGAATGATAGGCTTATTATAAAATTAAAAAGTAACAATATAAAATCCTATATTAAAAGTACTGGATCGATCCTTGAAAGAATTAAACTTTCTGAAGAAACTATAAAATTTGCTATTGAAGATGAATAAATAATATAACTATTTTATATATTAGAAAAATTATTTTTAATGCCAATACAACATTTGGTTTTTTAATTCTATTGAAATGTCTTAATGGGAGCTTCCTGCTATCAAGAAATCTCTCAAGAATATCACCATAGGTTTTATTCTTAGTTAATAACTCTTTTTAATCCCATTTTTTAATTCTTTGTTTTGTTATAAGAGGTATCATGGGTTAAAAACACCAACATTGTATATATTTTTGAAAGACTTTAAACAATACATTTCAATTATTTTATAAAAATATCTGATTTTGTGACATTTTACATTAAACAAAGGTATAAATCAAAAAATTGGAGAATACTTGAAGTAGTTAAAATAAAAATGCATATTTTAATGCTTTTTAAAGTGGCCAAAGAAAATGAATATTGGAAAATTCACTAAATGTTTTCAATCTATTTGATATATGTCCTCTACCATCGCTATGCAAAAGAAAAGAAAAAATATTAAAATATTATATTGAAACATTTTTTTTACTTCAATTATAGCTTAAATGGCGTTTTAATATGATAATAATATTCCGAAAGCAAAATATTCATTATAAACAAAAATTGGAAGAAGATATAATTTGCTTCTTTAGAAAAGATAAGAAATAAACCTGACATTACTAAAAAAATGCGTAAAAAATAAGAATAAATTTCTTCTTTACCTTTATTGCTCTTGATTAAAAACATTTTTATATGTTTAACAACCTAGCAGATAATACAAATTTCTCTTAAAACGCTGTTCTCAATATTTATTAAGTTTAAGTTACCTTTTAATATGTATATTAAAATCTTTACTTCAATTATTAAATGATAAGATGGCTCTTTTTAGGCAATTTCTATTCCTGGTTCGAATCTCAAAAAAATTTTACTTTCATTCTTTTAAAATTCTTGAACATGAATCACATCTTACATTCTATCAAATATTAATTAAAAAATTCACAATAAATTCTATATAAAAAATTTTATTTTTGAAAAAATGTTGATAAAGAGATTTTTTTCTTAAAAGAAAAACAATTATTGGTAAATTAATTCTATGAACCGCAATATATACAAAATAAGATATTTTCTTTGAATACATATAATTTAATATAATTTTGCGTCTCATAATTCGGTAATCGATTACAATTTTTCTCCGCATCTTTATTTAATGCTTGTGTATTAAACGAAAATTTTCTTTCAAAACATTTGCCAGTTTCTAGAAGAAATATCAAGCTTAGAATCGATCACATTTAAAATGTATAAAATACTTGTATATGTGAAACAAGTAGTGGGATTAGAAGATTTATACATTATAATTTTGTATTTATAACAAATCGTTTCTTTGCTATAACTGGTCTAAATATAAAATTTAAGTAGATTTTAAAAAAGTTTAAATTTTAAAATTAATATTTTAAAGAGTATTCGTTACGATAGTAAATATTAAAATTTAGTGTTTATAAACTAAAATATTGTAATTGACCCCTAGCATAAATAAAATCCATGAAAATATTATTTCATTAAAAATATACTTGAAAGTTACTTCAGCAAGGAAAGAAAACCTGGTGTTGTAACAGTATTTCAAAAAATATAATGCCATTCTAGCTCATGTTATAGATTGTATGCAGATTGCATGAATTATTTTGCTTTCTGTTTCCTTGGACTTCAATTTCTAAAAAATTTCTCCCAATCTGTTTACAGGGTCTGATGCACAAGAAAGTAGTTAAAAAAAGCTTGTTTTTAAGATGTGGACACAATATAGAATAATAAACTCAGCAAATTTAATTTTTTTTAAAATTTTTATTAGCTCCAATCCAATTAAATTAAATATCCACTATGTTATTGCTTCTTAATTAAAATATAAATATATGTTCCTTTAAGATTCGAATAATTGATTAAAATTTTCACATCAGAAAAACTTGACGTATTATTTACGGAAATAATGAATATACTACTTAGAAAAAAGCAGTTTTAAGTTGTTTACTGATCTCTAACAAATAAATTAATGAATTTAAAATGCCTGCAAGAAAGAGACGTTTTTCATTGAAAACATACATCATAGGATATTTCATAGTATTAGTATTATAATTTAATCAGACTACATGATCATTTTCTGAAAGTTGTCGGTTTTTTAATTTTATTTAAAACTATGTCTTTTCATGTTAAACACAATTAAACGATGATAATATTCCAAAAAAATAGTAGAATTATTATATACTTTTATTAAAATTGATATTTTTTGAGAAATATAAGGCAACTTTAATAAAATCTTATTATATTTTATTCATCTTTGGTTTTGAATATTATCTTTGAATTATAAATAATTCTAGGAATAATTTTTTTACAGTCTTCGGACAAGTAGAGTATTATTTTGTTTTCTTTTATCTTTATCTGAATATAGCTTGGATTCTCAATCAAAAATCTATTCAACTCTTGAAGATTGAACAATATATTGCGATCATTCATTCCTACCGATACAACAAAGATTATGTAGTCAAAGGATTTTTTTTAAGTCTTTTTACATGGTAAAGGAATTAAATATTTCTACAAATAGCACGCGTGTTAGTAGAATTATCTTACAAAAGGAAAACTCATATAATAACACTTCTAAACTGGTTTCCTTGATATTTGTATCATTTTCATTGAAGTATTGGAACATAAATATTTCAAGTTGACATGATATTAATGTGAAATTGAAGAAAATAACACCACTGGTCCTTTTAGAAAATTCAATCTTTTGTTGTAAAATTAAATAGATTACTTTTAACTCAGGTATAATTCTAAAAAAACATTGATATTTATCATGGCACAAGTGATCATTAATAATGATTTAAAAAACATTTATTTTATTTGACGAAGGAATTCTTCCTTTAAATTGTTCACTATAGTCATCATATAAATATCTATAATTATATTTTCTTTTTTATATATCTTGTATCTGCTTTTAATTTTCTTCATTAAATTATATATTGGAACATAATTATTACGAGAAATCTCAATTCCTACCACTTGATCATTAAATAGGCTTACTTCACTGTCGTACAGTATGAAAAAACTTTATAAAAATCGTTAAATATGCTTAATAGTTATATCGTTGATATTTTTCCCAAAAAGAACATTCATTAAAAGCGAAAAGTTTAATTATGATGGATTATCGTTTATATTAGAAAATATTCTCTCACTATAGCATATGAACATCTCATATTGGATTCTTCAATTTTATTCTTTAGGTTAATTATATATTTTTCTATATAATTTTGTTTCTTTAATTCTATTCTCATAGGTACTATTAGTTTTAAAAAAGTTGATTCCTAGCTTTAATAAAGCACATGCAATTAAATAACGCTCGGATTTTTATGTCTAGTGATTCGTAAAAAGGTTGATTATCAATTAATAGAGAAGGTTGATTGAACAAATAGCTACTACTTTGGAATTTAGATTGGTGCCCGCATACGTTATTTTGAAATATATCTTTTTGATCGGCTGTGTTGTTGTGATTTTTTATTATTTGAAGCGATAGATTATCGTTTAATGATATATCATTGTTCATCATTGTTTCAGAATTTTTTACATAAACATTGAAATAATTATACACAGCATAATCATTCTTTTGTAATCTAATACATGTTGCTTATATCATAAATATTATTTCTTTGGAATAAGTGTATTTTTATAAGGTAAATTCAGTAAAAAATTTTTAATATGAATTGTCTATCATCCTTTTCTGTTGTAAGTCATCTTTCAAGTGACAATATTACTTTGTCCATATGGCAGTATGGCACATGAGAGGTGAGAAATATTTATTTAAAAAATATGTTGCCGCAATATTAGTTTTTTTTAATATCATAAATATTCCATTATTATGTTTAGAAATTTCCGTTCATTATATTAATTATTTTGCCTATCTAGGCATGTAATGAATAAAGAAAATTATAAGAATTTAAATGATGATGAAAGTTATCTAAATTTTACCAAGAACATTTTAGAAGTTGAGTTTGGATCTATTGGTGAAACAAATTGGGAAGTATTAAAATGGAGGACGAAAAAATAGCGCCAAAGAATTTTCAATTGGGAAATAATGGAAGGAAGAAACCTGAAACATTGAAAATTCATTATAATGGGACTGGAATCAGCAGTGTTTATGATACTATATAAGGAAGGATCTTTTTCTCAAATGCTAATTACAAAAAATTTGGAAAAACTCCGAAGGCTATAAAATATTATAAAGCTTTTCCATATATGATCTTACAAATCAAATAATTAAACACATAACTTTATACGCTTTGAAAAAGATTTAAACAAATATCTTCGCCAAGATCAATTTGGAAAAAAAGGAAAAATATCTTGCACAAAAAAATGCTTGCTTTCTTTAAAGTGGTTTTTATATGACGTAATTAAATTGACAGATACAAAAGGTTATTTATCTAAAAATGTACATGTAGCATACCGTTTTTTGCAAAAATCTTTTAAAGAGAACGTTTTCTTTAAATTTTTTAGACTCCACATTCGCATCAAAATGAAGTAAATAGCAAGATCTTAACAATAAAATTTTTAGAAGTCAAATATTTTTTAAAACATCGATCTATGATTTAAGAAAACTTTCTTTCGGCAAAGAAATATACATAACTGAGGCTGTAGTTTCATTTAAAAAATGTTTAATTGTTTGTTCTATAGCTCACATAAACCAACAAAATTAGGAATATGAATATATTTTTTAGCTAATTAAATACTGATGTCTATATTTACTATTATCTTGTTTCGGAGCTATTGCTTCGGAATTCTTAATGCATCCACAACATCGGATCAATCGTCAAATTTACCCATATGGGATAAATTTGGCGAATGATAATCTTTATTTATTTGAATACCGCTAAAATATAAATATTAAAAATAAAAACCCCAATTAATTTTTAATAAATTCAAGATTGAACTAAATATTTTTTTGTTGCCAAAATAAAAACAGAATTCTCTTAAAAATAAACTTCTGTTTAAAGTTTTCTCCCCCTTATCTTTTTAATTGCTAACTTAAATTCATTGTGGAAAGCTTCTATAGTTGTGCATTCACCCCACTCACTTTGTTAATGAATTCATATTTGTGACAATCAGAATTATGAGTAAATCCTTTTTTTGAAAATAATGATAATGTTTATGTTCATCGGTCTAAATAGTTGAGCCGGGGACAACTTGGGAACATAAAATAGACACAATTGCTTCGCTGTCTTATCAGGTATTTCCTTTGCATATACTCACGTAATTCTTTCCTCTACTTCTACCATGTAAAGAACTTAGGTTATATTTATGGGTAATCTTTCTTTGGGGCCATTTCGTTTATAATTGAGCATGGTCTCGTCAACTTACACGACGAAACCAGGCCCTCCCAATTATCTTCTTTAAAATCAGATTAAGATATTTTACCTACTAGGTTTTTTATGTTTTTATCAACTGTACGTGGTAAAATTTCCAAATTTTCTTTTATACTGTATAAATGCTGAAAGCAAAAATACAGTATAACAACACGTATTACTTCTTCTATTGAGCTATTAAATCTAGCTTTAATGATCTTTTTTATACTGCAAAGTAGTTTTTATTTTGTTTACATGAAGAATTCGTATACTACATGCATATTCTTCCCTTGTTCTTTTGTGTTTGCTAAATTTGCATTGCAAGCCACATTCTCTACAACTAAAGTTTCTTTTCAATAAATTATTCTTCATACAATATAATATTATACCTTTTTTGCACGTTTTTGATGAATATTTTTCAAACTTACTTGTGTAAAAACCATTTATAGACTTAAAAGATCATAAAATAGTCTATAGATAGTATTATTTTGAATTTTTATAAATATTTTATACTATATTAATTTTCATGTTCTTTCTTAATAATTATGTAATTTTTTATGGATTAATTATAGCAATTAAAACTATTATGGGGTAGTTATATGCGATTGATCAGAATTTTTTTTGATTAATGTATATTTAAACTTAAATTGGTGATTTTTTTAAAATTTTAAAGGATCAAGTGCCATCATTCTATTTTTCAACCTCGAATAAAGATGAATTCAATGAGCATATAGAAGTCGAAGGAGAGAAAGTCAGTAGAGAACATTTTTAAATATAGAAGTTTCCTTTAAATTTAATGACCTATAAATTAATACAAAAACAAATATTTTGAAATTTTAATGATATATTTTATTTTAAATTAAAATTAATTCAAAAACTCTATTTTCTTGTCATTATTGTAGAAAAACTTTATTCTAATTTACCATTTGAGAAAATAGAAATACAATATTAAAAAAATAAATTTCCAGTTACGATGTTTTTTAATTTGGAGGAACAAGCTATTTGTTTAATAATTTGTTCTCTTATAAAGGTAATTAACGCTTCTATTAACAGCGAGTCACGCGAAGATGTAACAATGAGTACACAAATATTGGGACCTATATCCAGTAAAATGATAGATTCTACAAGGAAGGACATAAATAATCAATCGGCCTGTCATTTTAATAATTACACGATAGATAACAATCATGAATTATTTAAATCTACATCTAATCTAGAAACACGTGAGAAATCGATATCCAATCAATTTTTATGCGGCTTAAAAAAGACTAAATTGTATAAAGCAAACACAATTAGATTTGATATTAATTTTCATTCAGAATACATTAATATAAGTTTTATTTATGCTTTATTTGCAAAAATAAATAGTAATATTGAAGAACCAAAACTTTATTTTTCTATATTATTAAATTTAATCTTTGGCAGTAAAATATATGAAACAAAAATAAATAGTCGTTCAATGAGTGATCCACAAACTTTTATTGATTTTTTTGAGATATTATTTTATGACATTGGTATTACAGAATATAATTTTAATCATATAAATTCGGGCTCTGAGCTATTCCAAGAATACCATTCTAAATTCCTAAATTTTAGATATCAAATTCGCAAAAAGTACAAAACAAATGAGATTAATAAATACAATTTTAGTCACTTATTCAAAAAATATAAAATGGCCAAGGAAAATGATAAAATATATGGCAAAGAATCAATTAACGATTACTTAGCTAAGATTATTTCGAATCATTTAGAAACAGAAAGATATCAGCCTTTTTTAAAACTAGCCCCCGAATTGAGTTTACTACCAAAAATTCTTAAATGTAAGGATGCAAATTTTACGATAAATTCATATGGTAGAATTATGACGTATTTTAAGTACATTTTATGCAAACTGGAAATTTTACACTTCAAAATTTTTATGAATAGTTCCTTTGAAGAAATTAGTTTAGAAGACTTGCTTAAAGAACATTCATTTATTGAAAATATTTTAGTTGTTCGCATTCTTTTAGAAGAAGTTTTTTTAATATTTTCACCCACACAAATATTAAAGAGGAGTTTTGCTTTTACAAATACTTTTTTATATATTAAAAGCATTTTACCTGATTTTTCTACAAACCCAAATATTTTAGAACTGATATTTGAAAAAGATCAAAATTATATTATATAAAAAATTATATAAGACCATATAATTCGATTGATTTATATCATTCCAACGAATTTTTGACAAATAATTTGTGCATTTTATCTAGCATAATTATGCAAGGATTACCAGAGTATATGAATAATGTCGAATTAATTTCAGTTTGATAAATAAAATAATCTTCTACGTTTTTTCTTAAAATATTAAATAGAGACACCCTGATATTAACCACATAATATTACATTTTTATTTCTATATTTAAAGAAAAATTTAATAGTAAAAAAAAATTCAAAAACTTTAAAATCTATACTGCATTAGAAATAAAAATATTTGTTTATCGCATGTAAGATAGTATATATAAAATTAAAAGTAAAAAATAGAAGGAAATTTTTAGAGTTATTGTCGTGCCCTTGAATAATGTGCTGGGA
>KK365138.1:13154-29772 GCA_000385875.2 Anncaliia algerae PRA339
AAATTTTAAGATTCTCATGGAAATTAAAAGAAGTAAAAAACTCAAAAAAATATGATTTATAATGTTAAAAATATTTAAAGATTCATTAGTTATTTGATATTTTCTTAATAAAATTAAATTATCTTTTTAAATGCAAAAAACTTTAAAACCGATGTGCTGATATGACAATAATACATAGCTTTATGACATTAAGAGATTATAATATGCATGTTATTCTTTAGACATTAAAAATAAAATGAAATTGAGAAAAAATTAAATCAATATAAATTCTAAGAAATTTTTTATAAAATATATTTTAATAGCAACAGAATAAAAGAGTCATTGTTTTGGGGACATTAAAAGATATTGATTCATAAATAAATTTTATATTATTAAGTTTAAATGCAAAATAATAAAAGATAGACAATTCTGTACAAAAAGGCTAAAATTGATATTTATTGTTTCTATTAAAGGCTATTCCTTTACTATGAGTTTTTGGAATTGGGGAGATATTTAATACAATTTGAATAATAACTTAAATAAAAGAATACACTGTATGCTTAAAAGGAGATTCAATAATTTAATATTTAATGTTGTTAAAATAAAAAAAACCCTAAAAATACTTTTTTAGCACTTTATTAAAATTTTGCATTTTGATTTGTTTTTAAAATTCTATTTTGTAAAATAAAGATGTATATTGAAAATAAGAAGAAAGCTTTCCTGATGTAAAATATTATTTCAGATTAAAGCTATATGTAAAAAAGTACAAAATTTGTAGTATATAATTGGGTTTTAATGAGGAAAAAACGGTAAAATTTTATAGAAACTTTAAATTATAAATCCAACTATAATTCTAAATGAATAGCATATAATATATTAAATAAGAATAAATGTTAAGTTATTTCGTAGACTGAAATATTTTTTATATCCGATCACTAAAGTTCATAATTCAGTATTAGTGAAATAAATTCATTTGCATGATAAATTCTTCTCAAAATAAATTAATATTTAGATCTATCAATTCTTTAAAAAGATAATTCAATGTGGAAGAATATAATTTTTTTTTAAAAAGGACTGATAGTATTTAAAATATCTTCCAAAAAATTGATTTTAATATCGTTTCTCAGTGAATTAATAATATTGGCTATTCTTATCTAAGATTCAGAAAAAAATGGGAACATTGAGAACATAGAACTTGATTTTTTATAACAAAAAAGGATTACATATAATATTTTTACAGTTTCAAATCAGTAAATACTATAGAGAAATACAAAATATCAGGTAAGCAAATTGTTAAAAATAAATCAATCATAATATTTTTAATATACATCGGTGTATCTCTTTTATTTAAATTCTATTCTAAAGTTTCTGGAAATATTTAAGGGAATTTAACCCTTGACATCTATCTGTAATTCAATCTGTATTACGTTAAAATTATTCATAAACCTACTGCTTTTCAAATGATCTTCTAACCAAACAAAGAGAAACAATTTCCTTTCTATGTATGAATATCTTTAATCATTTTTTGCAAACAAAATATAAATATTTTTTAAAAACCAGGCCTATATGCTAAAATGCTTAAATAATTTATCTTACAAATGCAAAATTCTCCAAAATTTGTTATTGGAAAAGGTTTTATTGTTAATATTTTTTATTTTACATTTTTAAAAATTTTCACTCAACTATATTTTGAAATAGGAAGTTTTTATGTATTTTCTTGTCTTTGATCACGAAATTATTGCTTTTACTGTTTCGATATTTATTTTTAATATTATTTTATTTCTTATCCTATAAACATCCGGGCTATTATTTTACCAATTAAAGAGCAAATTGGCACTACTTTATTTAAAATGATAAATTATCTTTTTTTCTATAATAATATTAAATTAATATTTAAAAAATAATAAATTAATATTTAAAAATATATTAGAAATTACATTATTAAAAAATTTAAAAAGGCTAAGCAATAAAACCTTCTGAATATCTCTGACAGTTCTTTTCATATAAAAACATTAATAAAATTAAGTAATTGATATAAGAAGTTAAAATAAAAATTTAAAACGTTTTATTGGTTCTTGATTAAATATAAGAAATATAAAGGAGGTAGGATATGGAATGCTGCGTAAAGGAAAACTCTCTTAAAAATAGACAAAAAATAGCCATTAAATGTCGTATATGTTATGCACTAGATGATCCAATGAGTAATATTTGTGATTTAATATCTCCATGCAAATGTAAGGGATCAATGAAATATGTTCATAGATCTTGCCTAAAGATATGGCGATATAAAAGTAAAAGATTTTCTGAAATAAAGAAATGTGAATATTGTCTTACTTTTTATACCATAGAGGATGAAGTAATGCCACATAAATTGATAACCAGGTCTATTGCCGCCGTATTTTTAACTGGAATTTTTATATTTTTGCATTATGCATTTAATTTCCTACTAAAAATGATTTGCATCTTTAAGAATGGTTTTGATTGCCAAGAAATGCAAGAAAATATTTTATTTAAATTTATACCCATGGAAATTATTAATGATGGGTTTATTGAGACATTTTATTGTTTACAATTAACATTGAATGGTACAGCTGTGGTTATATCTATCGTATATCAAATAGTGAAAAAGAATAACATGTTTCATTCTTTTAATTATATGTTTACTCTCTGGAGAATAGTTTATTTTAATTTTTATATTGACTCCTTGTATTTTTTGATGCTAAATTTTATACAATTATTTCATTTGTTAAGAGACATTTATTTTATTGTGGATTGTATTGCATATTTTACATTAAATTTTAAATAAATTTTCTATTTTGTACTATTTTTGGGGCATTACTTTTACATATTCTGTATTTTTAAATCATTTTTTGGATTTTTAATATCTCTGGGAATATATAGGACAAGAAAATATTTACTTTATTGTAAATCTGACTTTCTTTATCTTTGGCTTTATTCAGAATTCTCTTCTACTTGCTGCATATTTAAAGATATATTGGTTTATTTATATTTCTTTTAAATGTTTGTTGGTCATATTATTTGAAAAAGGGATTAGAAATACTTCTAAAACATATTAAATTATATATATTTTTTTAAGGAAGAATTTTGAATTTAAATATGCTATAAACAAGAAACCAATGAATAAAAAAATATGAAAATTTTTGTTTCAATAGAATTTAATAGAAAATGACTACCTGAAAATTCGCTTTTAACAAAATAATTCTACACTTTTATTTTCCAATTACAATAATAAGTGGAAAAACTTGAATTTTTTATAAACATATGTATGGTTAATTAAAAAAGATAATAAATACAGGGGGTAAGCTTACTATTTAAATCTTTAAAAGAAAGAATAAAAAAATGATTGGGTTGTAGTAATTTACCCAAAAATTTATCTTTAGTAGCAAATCAGAAAATTTACATATTTAACACTGTTATACTGTAAATTTAAGCTAAAAAACCTTGGAAAGATGTTCAAATCCAAATACTTATTGGTTGTTCTGTGCTATCTTTTCAATATTCTGCAAAATCTTTAAATTTTTTTTGATATACTTAGTCGGTTGGAAACATATGTTCCTATCCAATTGTAAAAAGCAAATAGATTAACAAAAAATTTTTATCAATATGAATTATAAACCAAAAGGCACAATATCTTATGAATAAATAAAAGGTATCTTTAATAAATATTGTATATTTTGTTAGAAGTTAATCGGCTTTAAAATTTATATATTTGGTTAATTTCATTTGCTAGTGTATTTATTTCTGTAAAATATTTATCACTCTTCACAGTATTTTAAATAATATTCTTAAGGATTTAATGTTTTTATAAGAAAATAGATTTTATAGAATATTTTTTGAAAAAAACATTGTAAAAAACTTGAAGAGACAACTTCTTGAATGCCTGACCGCACGGATATGCATTATATAACAAGCGCTTAAAGTACACAGATGCCATTTTAGAATAGAAAAAAGAAAATATTTTATGTCACTTTATTAATTTTGCTTTTTTTCATGCGTTAAGCCTTTCATTTATTTAAATCTATTTGCCCTGCCTCGCTGGTAGAAACACTATATATAAAAAATAATTTTCAATAAGTGATTTTTTAAAATGTTTGTTAATGTATTATTTTCTTCTCTATTCTTCAACCGTACCCCCTTAAAAGTAAAAGTTAATTAAATAGGATTAGTTTTCGATGCTATTGAAAGGTCTTGGTATTCATGTTGCCGAAGAATCCTTCAAAAATATTAATATAAGTTTTATCCTTAAGAATACGATCTGAATAATTACTTTATTAAATTCTATATTTTTATTAAAAGGTATCATAGATTAAAAATATCAACATTATTTATATTTTTAGAAAACCCTAACCATAATACATTATAATAATGCTTAAATAAACTAACGGTTAAGATAATTGAACATAGCAACATGAATAAAAACAAACTATAAAAATATTTTTTTCTAAAATTGTATCTGTATTTCTTAAACATCTGTTACGGAATGCATATATTTTAGTTTTACTCAAAATTTTCTTAAAAAGTTATAATTTATCTGCACTTAAAATAGTTTTTATATATTTTATTCTTGGAATTTTCTCTTTCAAAAGTTTCAAGAAAATTTTCATCAAAATACTCTTCATATAATCTTTTCAACTATTCTAGTAACATCATGCAGGAAGATAAGTAAAAAGTTTACATTTTAAATATAAGTATGATTTTATTTTTAATCTGTTTATTACCAAGCTAAAAACTCTAAAATCGTGAAGTTGAAATAACAAAAAATATCCTAAATATAATTTATAATATGAAACTACAAATACAGTTTACATGAAAAAACAAAATTAGAAAATTATAAAATATTAACTAATAGATATTTTTAAAATATATTTTAAATATTTAAATATATTCAAGGATATAAGATTTTAATTCTGCTTCCTTTATTTTAATAATTAATCAGAATAATTTGCGAAAATTTGGTTCACTGCTTTTTCCCCGCAAAATCGCAACTTTTATGCTATTGTTTAAAATATAATTTAATTAAAATATTTTGAATTTAATTAATCAAAAATTTTTTATTAATTGATCACATCATAAACAATTTTTTAATAAATCATTTTAAATTTTATTTAGTTAATTTCCTAAGAAAATAAGTAACTAAGAATAAAATAAATATTTAAAAAAATACAATAAAATATTCTTATTTAATGAAATATTACTATCACATTTAATTACTAACGAATTATTAATTAATCATCATTTTCTTCTTCGTTGTAATCATCATTTATTGTATTTTCTTTATCATCGCCAATAAAGGGACTATCCTGCAGACATTCTTTAATTAATTGTTGATGTTCATCTATTATTTTTTTAAACCTATCAGTAGCAAATGAATATACATTGCCTCCTTCAGAAGCAACAAGAACTAAAACTTCACTCCCAGTAAGAACACTCAACTCATATGCTTTTTTCATTAATCCTTTTTTCCTCTTGCTAAATGTAACTCCTCTTCTTGTTTTTCCTTCAATGAATTTCAAAGATACCGGACCTCTTCCATCTTTATTTGTTGAATCTTCAAAATACATAGCATCTGCGTCCTGTTGATAATAATTTGGATGATAATTATTGAAAATATATTCTGAAGGATTCGGAACGCTGGTAGTATTAGGCACATTATATCTGCTTTCATATGAATATGTATTGGTGTACATTGATGGATATTGCTGATCAAAATATTGCTCATTTCCATATGTGGACGGAGTATAATAATTTCCATAATTGGAGTATGTTTGAGTATCAGTTTGGTCTCTTTCAAGGTCACTTTTAATTTTATCGGGAATATCTCGAATACCATTAAGCTCATCATTCATTTCCATGTTGCTTTCCTGTTCAGTTTCATTTCTTCTTTTTTTAACCATTATTTCTAAGGGGTAGAATTAATTAGTATAATATGTTAAACTCCAATAAAAATATCATTAAATCATAATTAAATAAATTCTCCTTTAGTTTTTTTTTTGTAATGTTTTATTTTTATGTACGATTGGATTGTTTTTCTGTCTCCTGTCTCTAAAATATTATGTTTTAAGCTCTAATTGTCATTTTCCTTAATAAGAAAATAATTAAAAGTAACGAATATAACTAAATATTTTTAAATACATAAATATAGTAATTCATCAATTTTTTAATATTAAACCAATTATTTATTTATTAAAAAGTGATTATTTGCTGTCAAATATTTGATAAATAATTCTCAAAGAGGAATAACACAAAGGATAATTTATATTTTTGTTAAAAATATATTGAAAAGGGAAATTTTTTTTATTGGTCACTTTATAAAATTACAGAATTCTTTTTATCCTTTGAAGTGACAAAGGCTTAAATTATTATGAAATAGCAAATATTTCACCTATTAATAGTAAAAACTTCATTTAAGATTCAAGTATTTACAATTAATCATGTTTTTATATTTTCCTTCTACAACATCGTTAACATATGTTAATATCCTTTTTATAAAAAATGAAGACTACATGGTTTTGTATACTTTTATGTTTAATGTTATTTAAATATCTAATGGGAACAAAATCATATGGTACAGTAATAGAGAAAATCTTTCTCTAAACAAAGTTTCTACTTTTGGTTATATTTATTAGAATTATTTTTCAATTATTTATATAAAAAGATTTTCTTAATGATGGAAAAAATGGAGATTTTGGCTTTAAGATTTATAATATTTTGAAAGGATTTGCTAAGAGATGTATAATATCTGTAAGATCTATATTAAAAGGTTTTAGATCATCTTACATTTATAAAGAAAATTAATTCCTGACCCATGTATTCAGCGACCAACTACAATAAGAATTTAAATAATAGAAACTACCAAAAAGCTTTAATAAAAATTATATTAAAAAAAAGCCTTTTAATCTTGGTGCCTGTCAATATCCTTCAGTCATACAACAAATTATTTCAATTTTAAAATTACTCTATATATTTACAAATGTTGAATTAAACCAAAATGACAAATTTTCGGTAATAAAATACTTCCCTAAAATATAAAATATTAAATGAAGAATTAAATAATATATTCAATGAAATTTCAGATAATATTGGTAATAATTGTATTGTTTGAATAGTAAAACTAAAATATATAGAAAGAATTTATATAAAAGAAAATATACATGGAAAAAATGCAGTAAATATTTCTCTTCGTTGAAAAACACATTATTTATTGGTAGCAAAATATCATTAATCAAAAAATTGGTAATAATTAATTTGCCGCACAAAAATAAAATTGTCAGCTATTTCAGAAATAACAAAAATAAGCAAGCAAAGCATAAGTAAAGTAATGAAAAAGTTGTAAAAATATTAGAATTGAATTTTGAGAAACATCAATGTAAAATAAAAGGAGGAAAAATAATTGTAGAAATTGCTGAATAAAATTTAGTAAAATAAAATATAATAGAGGATAGGAGTAGACGGAGTTTGGATCTTTGGCATAGTAGAAGTAGAAATGTAAATAGTGTTAGTAAAATTGGATGATAGAAAAAAGAAATCTTAGAGGAATCGGCTTTAAAATATATAAATTGTGGATTTATTATTCATTCGGGTTGCTGAAAAGCATATAATAATTTAAAAAATATATTTGCTGAACATTTAAAAGTAAACCACAGTCAAAATTTTGTGTCCTATTACAAATACACACACTAATACTATAAAAGGAAATTTGTATGCAATTAAAAATGATACTGAAAATACATACAGAAACAAAAAATTTATTATACCATATTTAATTCGCTATATGTTACGAAGAAATTTCAAAAAAGGTATTTTTAAAGAAGTTATCACAATGTTATTGATTAAAAATAATTTTTTAATACTTATTTAATTTTTAAATTTATAAATTAGCTATAATTTTGATTTATTGTTTTAAAACTTAAAACGTTTCTATTCTGTAAAGTTTATCAAACGACAAATACAAACTTAAAATATAAACCCAGACACAAAATACTAGTTAAATTATTAAAATGATGGCATTTATTGCTTTAGCAAAGCCTCTAAACATTTCCCTTTCCAATAATTTTTTCAATCTGAAAATTTTAATTTTTAAGGGTTAAAAAAAATAAAAAAAAAACTAACGTCAAAATATGCCATTTTGGTTTAAATACTCCCACTATCCATTTAAGATGTCTGATGTACAGGGGCCTGATTGGTCCCGTTGTACCTATGTACCTGTTTATATAATTTCTATTAAATGTTGAGATCTAAAAACTCCATTTCTATTTAAAAATTTCCCTTTTAATACTCTTGTTCCCTGCGCCTTTAGGCAGAAAAATAAACTTTAGATTTTATAACAGTATGATACGTACGTAAATATTAAATATTTCATTAGTAGTTCTGTTTGAGATGTAGTGGATTAAATCAAGATAAAATAAAGAAAGTTTGATCTATCTGGTTGAGTTGTTAACTAGGATTTGCAAAAAAAAGAATCATTCTTTCTTTTTATATTTTAAATATATTCATGTTTAAAACCCTGAATATATTCAAAGTGTGTATTTGTATTTTATTCAACTATTTATGGCATGATTAATAATTACAATGTAGTTTATATTTTAGTTTAATAAATTAAATTATATTTTATGCATAGTTTCAATCAAATACATATCACAAAACATATTCATATTATTTTTAATAATTATTAAATTTCTGTTGTTATGATATATTTTGACTTGTCATATAAATTATTTTCCATGCTAACAACCAACTCTTATACGAAATCTAGTACATAACTTAAGTAATTTAAAGAATTTTTATTCATTATGGTCATTTTTTAAGGATATTCCTATTGTAAAAGGCTAACTTGAGCTCAAATTTATTGAAAATTTTATTTTAATTTATAATAAAAATATTTTTTAAAAAGTTTAAAACAATAATATCTTTTCCCATCAATAATGATTATTAACCAAATTGGATTTATTAAAGTCTTTACCTATAAATTTATAGAAATTGAGAAATGAATATTTTTTCTAAATATTTTATTTAGTTTTACATTACCAATAAAATTAAATCGTATTTCCTAAAAA
Source organism: Anncaliia algerae PRA339 (assembly GCA_000385875.2). Taxonomy (NCBI): domain Eukaryota; kingdom Fungi; phylum Microsporidia; family Tubulinosematidae; genus Anncaliia; species Anncaliia algerae. The sequence continues at coordinate 22,208 of KK365138.1, forward strand.
AAAATTAATCAAAAATTTAAAAAGAGGACTAAAAAATTTCAATCTAAATTAAAATTAATAAGTACTTAATTGTATTAATTAAACTATCAAATGATTTATTAAACATAATATAAATCAAACTGAAAATAATTTAAACCCGCCAAAAATATAATTTATTGCAATTATAAATTTCCACCAATAAAAATAAATAGAATAAATAAATAAATAAAACACAGAAACAAACTCCTTTAATGCAAGTACCTATGCAAAAGAGAAAAATTATTTTAATAAAAGTATTTGATGCAATGAGAGAATTCTACAGCACAAAATTCACTTTAGAAAAAATAAAGGAACTGGCAATCAATTCTGAATATGATATCTATCAAAATTCCAGAAGTGAATTTGAATATGATGATAGGGTAACTGGGCTGCTAAAGCAGCTTATTGGGGAGAAAAGGAAGGATACTTCTTACATAAAAGAGGCTCCTTTTAATAACTTTGTGCCAGAAAAGTTCAGTTATAACTATTTCCACAATAATCCCAACACACTTAACTACAGTGGGAATAGTCATCCAACAGGAATTACAGGAGGAAATATTAATAGCATAAATAATAGTACTAGTATTGGATATGCATCTAATCCTAATTCCTATCCAATCAGAAGTAATTCCTACAACAATAAAAGTAACTTAAGTTACAATAGTGGCTTTAATAATAACATTAATGTTAATTATAATAATGTAATTAATGAATACAATAATCATAAGAATACCTATAATAATTACAATAATGTTAACAGTAATACTAATATTAGCATTAATTCTGATAAAAATAATCATATGAATATTAATAATATTTATAATAATATTAACAATACTACTAATCCTAGTATAAATAATCATATGAATATTAATAATTTAAACAACAATCATAATATTACAAATAATCATACAAATATGAATAATATAAATAATCATATGAATATTAATAATTTAAATAATAATCATAATATAAACATAATTAAAAACAATAATATACCTAACAACATTAGCATAAACAATAGTAAAAATAACAATACCTGCATAAATGATATTAATAGAGTAAACTTTAAGACTAGCATTAATAATAATATGATAAATAATATTAATAATAATATTATGAATAATAAGATAAATAATATAAACAATAATATGATTAATAATGTTAGTCATAATATGAATAATAATATTAATCATAGCATGAATAATAAAAATAATATGATGAACAATATAAATTATATAAACAATATTCATAATAAAAGTATAAATAATAATATTATTAATAATAATATTATTAATAATAAAAATATGAATTATAATATTACTAACAATGAATATAGCATAAATAACAGAATATCTAATAATCTTAATTTATTAGGAAGTAGTATAAATAATCAATATAATAATATTGGTAATAGTTATGAAGTAAATAAACCTATCAATTATAATAACATTTCAAATAATATGGTTAATTTTAATAGCATAAATTATAACAATACCAAAAGATATTCACAAAATACTAGACACATAAGCACAGGACATTTTGATAATAATAGCATAAATTATAATAATATTAATTATAACAATATAAATAAGAATAACAATAGCATAAACTTTAATAGTATGAATAATATAATTAATAATAACAATACTAATAGAATTAGTAATGGTAATTTAAATAACAATAATAATATAAATTATAATATTAATAATTTAAAAAATAATATTAACAATATGAACAATAACAGTATTAGAAGCAATATAAGCAGTCCTAACAGTAGCAGCATTAATACTAATAATACCTCTAATTTTATAAATGATCAGAAATTCAATGGAATAAGCAGTAATTTTAGTTATGCAGGCAACATTAACAACCACAATAATAGTATAAATAACTATAGGAATACCAACCATCCTAACTCAATAAATAGAAGTAATAGTCTAAACCATAAAAAAGCAAATAATACTAGCACAAACAGCGGAAGTACAACTCCATTTTTTAGCAGTAGCACTAATGAAAGCAGTAAAAGCAAATTGAAAACCACCATTACGAGCATTAAAAAAACAAATACCACTATTCTGAATGATAATAAAAATAACACCTTGAATGCTGAAGTTTCAACAAACAGTTCTGCTAGTTCTGTAGAAATTACTAAGAAGGAGGAAAAGATTTCTCTGAACGGCATTGAAGGGTTTAATCTAGAGGAGAATTTAACATCAATTGTTTTGACTCAGGATGAACAGAATGAATCCAAATTGCTTTTAGAAAATTTTAAAGAAGAATTTTTAGAAATAGAGGAGAGTGCTGTATCAGAAACATTAAAAACAACCTGTAAATTAATAAGAGCTCAGTTGGATCAAAAGGAATTATTTGTTAAGCCTGATTTTATAAAATTAGCAATTGAAAAAATTAGAAAATATTATGAAAAAGAGAAAAAATTTGATATTGATAAAGAAATTAAGAAAATAAAGAAAGCCTATAGACAAATGAAAGGAGACAAGGAGATATTTGTACTGAAATTAGAATAGCTTTTAATTTAGCTAGAAATAAATATGTAATTAATTTAATTGAACATAAATTTGTTTTTTAATATGTTTAATTATTTAGTAATATCTTTCAATATATCTTAATTTATAATATTTATTATTTTTCAATATTTTTATTTATTTTTTTTTATTTTTATTATGTATATTTATTAGTTTTATTATTTCTACTATTTTTCAATATTTTAATTATTTTTATTATTTTCTATTATTTTTAATTATTTTTATTATTTTCTATTATTTTTAATATTTTTTATTTATTTTTAATATTTTTTTATTATTTTTATTATTTTTATTATTTTTATTATTTTTATTATTTTTTAATATTTTTATTATTTTTAATATTTTATTTATTTTTAATATTTTTAATATTTTTAATATTTTTAATATTTTTAATATTTTTAATATTTTTAATATTTTTATTATTTTTATTATTTTTATTATTTTTATTATTTTTATTATTTTTATTATTTTTATTATTTTTTATTTAAAATTCTAAACTCTATTTATGACTGAAGAATTTCTTAAAGAAAGGTATACCAAATTTATTAAAGCAAACGGACTGAATTCAGAAAATATTTACTCACTTTTAAATGAATGTAATCTTAAAGTACCATTCAGAAGAATAAAAATACCGGCAAACTATGAAGAATTTAATCAATTAGCTTCTTACCTCTCTAGCGCTGAATCAGAAATCATTGACAAGTTGTATCTTATATTTAATAAGAATACATTAAATAAAAGTGATATTGCTACTATAGTTAAAAATGCTTCCTTCTTTGATGAGGACCAACTGGTATTGCTATATGATCATTTGGATTTAAAAGACGAAATTGACATTGAAGATTTTGTTAAGAAAGTGTGCATAAAACAAGAAATTTAAATAAAATAGTATCAACTCAATTAAACCAAACTTGATTATAATTCTTTAAAATAATGTTTCTTATTATTTATGGGACTATTTATTTATAAAAACTATTATAAATTAAAAAAACTATTAAAAATTTAAAAATATTTATAAAATAAAATAATAGACATTGTAAAACTTTTTAGTAAAAAAATTTATGAACTTATAATTACTTAAGAAATATACCAAATATTATTATTTATTATAAATTGCATAGAAATATATTAAAAAGAGAATATTTTTAATTAAAATAGTTTTTGATTTCTATAAAGATATAAAGGCATTTAAATTAGGAAAGCATTTTGTTAAAATACTAGATTATCAATTAGATATTGATAATTTCTATGAAATTATTATATTTAATAAAGTAATTGGATTTTCAGATGTTCTATTGTATGATATTAATATAGTCCTGTATTATTAATGTCATAATCCATTTTGATTTTAAATATAATGAGGTAAATTATTTTAGACATTTATTACAACATTTTGCGAATATGATTGTGGAATCCCACCACAAAGAAGATGTATGCATAAAGAGGATATCAAAATGGTTAGTCTCTCCCCTGGAGACCACACCACACGAAACCTCCAGAGTTCGTGTCTCCTCTACACTGCTCCAAAGGGTAAATGAATTTTCCTTCATTCTGATTGGACAATTTAAAATAAATATAAATTGGTGAAAATTAAATAAATTATGGGTTTTTACAATTGCTCTTCTCCCTTAAAATATTTTAAAAATAATTAATCTTCTTCCTCCCTTATGCAAAGATATCTAAAGGGAGGAATGAAGACCCGGGGATACGACAATGATATATTTTATAATTAATTTCCTGATTCTAAAGAAAATATATTTAAAAAAGGGATATTAATATAAAAAAACCATATCCTGCCATATTCACTGGGATATGCACCTGTGAGAAAGTGTTTCACATAAATTGAATACACATTAGACTTATTGGTTTTGGCAATGGATGATTTATTTATTGGTGCCTATCTCTCCATAGGGTGAGAAAAATTGTATTTTAATATTATTTTTTTAATATTTATTATATAAGTATAAAATAATCTCTTTCCTTATTGGTAAACTGAAATTGTACAACTAATTGCCATAAAAAAAGATATACAAATTTATGAAATAACACAAATGCAATAAGCGTATTATTTATTTATTTTTTGAGGGGATTATTTAGAAAATGCCAAAAGTAAAAATTAAATAGAAAAATTTAATAAACAAGAATTTTTGGCAGAAAATTATAATTCTAACAAACATTTTATAAATTATTTATTTAAACTATCTCAACGATAGGATTGCACTTGAGAACTACCATAATACAATAATTTTCTTTGTTAAAAAATAAAATCCTCTAATTCTTTCAAGAAGTTACTTAGAAAAAATTTACAAATAAATTAAATTGAAATATTTGTTATGTTAATTCATTTTAGAAATAATCATTAGAATTATTAACCTTCTATATAGTTATCTTTCATTTATTCATAGGATAATTGGGATAAATTTTATTGTTTAATCATTCTACAAGCAGCAACTTTAATATTTTCATAGAATAATTTCTTTGTGTAATTAGTATGATTGATTTTAAACATGCAAAAAAATATATAATGTTTTAAAGAACTCTTGTTTTTGAACACAACATGATTCAAATAATTACCTTTAACAATATGTTTGTATTCAAAATTAATTTCATAAAGGGTTACGATTACTGTCGTAGCCCCGGGTCTTTATTCCTTCCTTATAATATCTCTATAGGAGGGAGGAAGAGGGATAAAATATTTTATTACTTTTAAAAAACAAAGACTTGTTGGTAAAACTCATTATTTATTTAAACTTTTTGACAATTTATAGTTTTTTTCAATCTGGCCAATCAGGATTCTGGATAGTTTAAAATGCCCTTTGGGCACAAAGAGGAACATATTTTCTTGTTGCTTTCCCCTGAGAGAATGATACGGGAAGGTGGTATCATTTTGTGTTTCACACGCAAAATGCACGTATTGAGTGGTGTTTTACCACAATTACAATCAGAGAACAAAATCCAATTGCCGTGGTTTAAAGACTTGTTTTTATTTAAATATTTATTGAGTCAAGTCATTAATTTAATCCCTTTTTTATATTTATTCTCGAATATCATATCCTTTAAAGAATCAATAAAACCACCATGCTAGATATCATATTTCTTTAAGATGTTATAAAAAATTCTCCTTGTTTTTATTTTTATTTTAATATATTTTGAAAATAGGTAATACATTTTTAGGAATTATAAAAGGCGATCATTTTCAAAGCAGAAATTAAGTACTTTCTTCTTTCTACTCAAAAGATGAGGTATGCAATGAAGGGTACTTTGTATACAAGAAATTTGGGGTTTAAAGCAAACATTGATGTTAAATTATATATTTTTGCTGACATAACAAAATTTCTATATTCCCATTAATTTTTTGACCAGAAACAATTTAAAACCTCCTATTACAATAGAAATATGCATGTTTTTTTTATTTAATTTATAAATATATTGTGCATAGGAGAATTTCAAAACTATTTATTAATTTTAGTTGAAAGGAATATATTCCATGTCATAAATGCATCAATCCAAGATTTTCTGTTGCATTGTTCTATTCATACTTTATTTTTTATGGTTGATATTAATTTTTATAAATATCTATGAACATAAAGAAGGATAAAATATTATATATTTAAAAAGTATATTAAAACTATTAAATAATTTATTTTTTAAATTGCTTTTTTATGTAATCTTGAACAAAATATGAAATACTTTTAGCTTTGAATTTCGCCCTATCTATAAAACTTATTTCTTTAGAGATTTTTTTAGGTTGTTTACTTGTATCAATTCTATGAACACGACTATCTAAATTTCTGCAATACTCTTCTAATTCAACATTTAATAAACTAAAATCAATTTTTTCAATGAAGCATATGGCTGCTTCTAAATTTAACAGATAAAATTTTTGCTCCTTAAAGCTTATGCTAGATATATTATCGGTGCATTCACATTTTTCATTACTGCCATTTTCTAGATGGGGACATTTAGATCTACAATTTTGTATCGGAATGGTAAAATATCGTTGCATGTAAATCAAGTTGTGATATAAATTCTTAACTTGAAAATATATCAGTGTATAAATAAATATCGGTAAAAATTTGCCTTGACATAGATCTTTACCGTGAAATTGATATATAATTTTAGATAATTCAATTATCTGGAATAGTTTTTCTGAGGGGGTGAACATTGTGTTTATATCATAAATATGAGAATTTACATAATTTAAATATTCTGGATGTAGCTCTATTTCTAAATGTTGGGGTTTTATCCAATCAAATAAAACAACCTTATTATTAACTAATTGGTTCTTATAAAAAGAATCGTGATCAAAGAATAATATTTCGTAATCACTTACAAGTAAGTATTTTTCAAAGTAAAATATGCCTAATTTACATTTTACTATCTTACTACTTCTTAAGAATGTTAAAAATGTATAAAATATTTTGGATGATTCATTTAAATCTGAAATAAATTTAAACTCCTCAACAAATCTTTTAATTATATCATTTCTTTTATCTTTTGAATCTGATAACAAGGAAAGTATATTAAGAATACATGTTCGTGTGCAAGCATTCTTTTTTAGTAATAATTTATTTTCCATTTCTGTTTATTTATTCCATTGTAGTTTTAAATATGAAACAATATTTATCTGATATGTAAATATTAATATTTTGTTATGCAATAATAATCTATAATAAAAGAAAATTACATCAATAGAAAATAACCGATCGATTAACCGAATATATTAAAATAAAGATGAAAAAAATTTAAGACCCAATTTAATGAGAATTTTAAATTTTTGTAACTTTCGATTCACTGAATTATTAACAACCGAATAAGTGGTTTGAAAGGTGAATAAAAAAGTTTAGGTTGTTTAAGACAAAAAAAACTTGAATCTGGTTGTAATAATTTATTTATATACAATATAGTTTATAAGTTATGATAATAATAATTTGCGCAACATCTTTGTGTTTAATAGGTATATATTATTAAATTGTTTATTGTGTTAAATTTGTTGTAAAT
>KK365138.1:57309-70863 GCA_000385875.2 Anncaliia algerae PRA339
AAACAGAAGAAAAGAGAAAGGATGGGTGAAGAAATGAAAGATAAAAACAAAAAAACGAGAAGAAACAAAAGAGATAATAATTTAAATAAACATTTTGTTAAAAACTTTCAATTACCCTGGATGCAACAATTACTAACACAGTAAAAACCAAAACATGAGAAAATTCTGATCTATTGTTTGTTAAAATACCTTTCAGCCCTTCGTTACTAATTGTATGCATTCGTTAAAGATTCAATTGGTTGTATATTTACATCATATAAGTTTACTTGCTTGTGCTTTTGACAAACATAATCATGATTAAATCCAGAGTTTGTGAAATTATATCTAAAGAGCGTTGATAGGTTTACAATATAGAATTAGCCGCTATTTGGCCCTTGATAATCAAGAGGATTGCGGCAATCTTACTATCTGCTGTGAATCATAAATGCTTTTAGAATTCTATTGCTGATTCAATCATAGAAAGTGCATTTGTAAATTAAAAGAAGAAGTTTCTTAGGGACTTTTATGTCTAAAGCTCAATATATTTTTAGCAATTCGATAAAAAATCAAGACAGTGAATTCATTTAATGTAAAATCTGTCACTGCAATGGTTAAAATTTTTTTAATTATTTTTGGCATGATCTGTTTTTTTAATCTTCAAATAGTAAAAATTAAATTGGTGCTACAATCTTTTAAAACATACATATTTTAAATGATTGGTTTTAAACCTGCAGCAATCATTTTTAAAAATCTCTAAAGAATGTTGATTTAATATTTGTAATATGGAGGCGTTTATACAGTTACCACATTTATTACATATCGTATATTTGCCTAAAAGATTCTTATGCATCATATAGAATAAATTTAATAGGTTTCTTTTCAGCATCATTATCTCACTTACATAAAGTTATAGATATATATTTATTAGATAGTACTTAATTTTGATCTATTTTTAATATTCAATTCCTTGGGGGGAGAATTGCAATATCAATGCTTTAAATTTTAAGTAATGTTTTATTTAAGTTAAAAAACTTTAAGATTTATAAGTTTAAAATATCAATCAATATGAAATATGCAAAATTAAGAAAAGTAACATTTGCCAACAAGGTCTATCCTTTTTTACAAAGAAAATTTTTAAGCCTTAAATTTATAAGAAATATTTTTTAACAGGAAAATATATCCACCAATTCAAGAATTTTAAAATACACGAAACAACTATCCTATTGGAAACTTTTTATTTGTCGTAAAAAGTTGGATTGTAAACTTCTGAAGATTGCCATTAACTGGACAATATCCAAATCCAAACTAAAATTTTAATAACTAATTCTAATTTTATTCCAAGATTTTTTGCTTATTCAGCTTTTTATTCTTTTCTTTATTTTTATGAAAAATATAAATTAATCATATAAATCTGTCCTCTGTTCAAGATATAAAATAAATTATAAACTATTAAAGTGCTCGTAAGTCATTGAGTATAATGTTTTATGAAAAAAAGGATTTGCTAGAATTTGAGAATTAAATCACATTGGGATCTTAAAATAACATATCCTATAATTCCATTATTGATTGTCAATATTAAAAAAATATCTTTATTTAAAACCCTTTAATATTTTTTTAAAACCAAAAAGGCTCGAGCCTTTTCTACAATTTTTTGATGCATTTCAAAGGGTGGTGGGCGCTTGGGCTTGGAAACCTCTGCTTTAGGGAGAAAATTAACATTTTGATAATTATTTTCAACAAAAAGTAAAAATATAAAAAATGTAAAAGTTATACATGTCTAAATATTTTTTAGTCTAATTCTTTTTGATATGTATATTATTATAATTTAAAATAAAAGCTAAATTTTTTTAAAAAAGTTGCAGTTTTTGATTTTGCTCTATTTTTTATATATTGCTTCATTGCATTGCATAAAAATTCCATTGAATGTGTATTTATTCTATAAATATAATTGGAAAATTCAAATTTGTGGCAAATACTGTTATGTTTAAATCCAAAGTTACAATATTGCAATATGCGATGTTCATAAGTTCAGATGATTGAATAGTTTAGGGTTTTAAAAATAATATGGAGAGATTAATACATATCTTCATATCCTGTATAATACAAGCAGATGATTATATTATTATATTGCAGTATCCTACAATTATAAGACATCCCTTCTAATATTAGCTGACATGTTATAGTTATTAGTCATCTAAAATTCACCAATGTTCTTTTATTTGTAGCATGATACTGAGCCATAATTATATTGATTTGGTAACCAAATTAAGGAATTATACCTTTTAACTTTTTAAAAACTTTATTAATCAACCTTTGTTCTTTCAACATTTCATCTATTACAATATGCTAATTGTTTGTCAAATATTTCTTATTAACCTAAATAATAAATTTAATTTTCCGCTAAAACCTCAAAAAAGGAGTCAGTTTTAATGGAAGAATACCTCTCATGGTAATATGAATCCCCTTAAAAACTATATTGCGAAAAAAAATTCTTTTTTCCAATGCTTGATTATGTTCATATTACTTTCAAATACTGCATGTCATTCAATTTTTAATGTATCATTATTGTATTATAAACTATATTTCCATTACAATTAAATTTCCATCTTGTTGAACATCCAATTATGGGATAGTCATTTTATTGCTTCATTTTCTTATAAAATAATTGTATTTTTTTATAAAATTATATGTTGAACGAAAAAATATTGATATTATGGGACTAAGACATTTCTAAAAAGATAATAGTATTATTATTTTTCAGAACCTCATGCATCCACAAGAGAAACACTTAAATAAAACTAAAGTAACAATTTCTCTTTTATTAATTATTTTAGAGGAATAAAGTTGCTATCCGAAGATGCGACAGATATCCTCATAATGAACCATATTTTTCTGAAAGTTGTTGATGATATCAATATATATTATTAATAACTTTTGAGAAAAACCACAAACATAAAATCTTTTGCATTCATTGCTAAAGAAATACCATTTAAAACATTTATAAATTCATTTATTAAAAAATATTGTTGAAATTTTCATTCTATGTTTATAAGAAATATATAATCAAATTCTTTAAAAATTGGTCTGCTGGTATTAATAATTAAATCGGGCATTTTTCATAAAAGATGCGAATGCAAAATTTAGTGTAATATTAAATGTAGTCATCTTTGGAATGCTAATAATCTTCTTTAATTTATCAGATCCCTATTCGAATGTAAATTTAAAATAGAACGCAAGTATAATATTTTAAGTTATCATAAGACAAGTAAAGCATAAGTCGACAAAAATTGCCATAATTTACGATTATCAAAAAATATTTTACGTTAATTTTATTAGATACCTAAATGCTTGGAGTTATTGCGACTAAGATAAAATTAATGAACGAGAATTTTTAGAATTAACAATTGAATTTTAGTATGAATAATTCATAAATGCTAAAAAGGTGTGTATATCTTTAAGTATTTTTAGAGAATGATAATATTAGTTTATTTTTACTTTAATTCTGATAGATGCCCAAAGAAGAAAAAAAATAAAAATTGTTAAATAATTTACTAAAAAAGTATGAATACTCATAAACCATTTGTAAATCGTTAATTTTTAATATCCTTTTGATGTTAATTTATATAAAGCACTCCCAATGCATAAAAGACCTTTTTTTTAATAAATAAATTATTAAGGAATAATATCAAATTAATTTTGAATTTTTAAATTTCAATAAATTTTAAATAAATGATAAATGTGTAATAAAAAATTAAATGTAAAAATAATTTTAATATTAATAATTGTTGCACTTCTTTCATTATAAATATAGAAAAAAAATTGAGATAATTTTTAAATTGAATCTCTTAATAAGCTATGTCATATTTTTTGCAAAATGGTAATATAAAAAATATAAGATTTTTATTTTTTCTCAATATAATTTTCTTTGGATCTTATCTGCAAAATATTTACATTAAAGACATAATAATAAATGATACAATCAAGATCTTTCATTTAAATGAGATATAGACTAAAGTACATTAATTGCATTTCACTTATCAATCAAATCTTACTTTATATAAACAAATGATTGATTATTACATAAATATTCAAATCAAATTAAAAATAATTTAATATTTATATAATAGCATATTATTTTCTTTAATAGATGCTTCTACAATTAATTAATCCATATTTAATTTATCACATTAATTAAATCAACTTTAATCACTGTAAAACTAATTAAATTTATAAAATCTAATTAAAAGAGTTAATTTATATTTGATAAATTTTTTTATTTTAAATTTTTACGTGGGAGAAAAACAAATATTAGATGATGTTTTATTGATTTATGTCATTTTTATTGATTAAAAATGACATTAATATATTTTTATATGGTTGTTTATATTTGTTTGGAATGTCATTACAATGTAATAATTTATTAAACTACATTTAAGGTACATTATTTGTTAATTAAATTAAATATATTTTTATTAGTTGATGGATAATTAAAAATTAACCAATAGAATTATAATATCACAATCACAAACAAAAGGTTCTTATGTTCCTTAAGCCAAAGGGGATTAATTAAACAAAAATTTTACAAAAAGGAAATTATAGGAGCCATTTTATCTTTTATTTTTTAGAACTTTTTTTGGATGACACCTTGGATACATCTTTCTTAGATACTACAGATTTCTTAATCTTGCTTTCATCTTTTTTTATTTTTGACTTATCGGCCTTCATAGATTTACTTGACATTTGTTTCTTTGAATCTTTTGCTTTTACAGCCTTTTTGGGCTTTAATTTTTCCTTTTCTGCTGCTTTTTCCTCCTCCTTCGCTTTTCTTAAAACCTTTCTCTTACGCTTTGCGGCCAATCTCTGCTTCTTTTTTCTGTCCAATCGTTCTCTTTCAACCATCTCAGCATGTTTCTCTTTCTCCAATTTGACTATTTCCCCAAAGGAACCTTTTCTTACTCTTGTTTGTGAACTTCTTTGTTTAATTTCTTCAGCCATGATGAAGGGTAATATTTTATTTTATAAAAAGTTTTAGGATTTCTGAAACATAAAAATTACAAAAATCAATAAAATACATAGGAAATGGTAAAATTCAATTAATAATTATATTTTAGTAAAAGAAAAATATTTTTCTCCCCAGAACAAAAATTTTTATGGTTTTATGAAAATTTAATTATTTTATGATTAATAGATGAGATGTCATTGCAGACAAAACATTTATGTGTTACATTTCAATTAAAATCATTTAGTGTCTTAATTTACTCATTATTAAATTGCTGTTTTTAATAAAAGATTAATAAATCCTAAAATATTTAATTTAAAAAATAATTTATTTCAATATTCTATGAGAGGCCAAGTTAACTTGGTAAACCATAGTTGTTCTTAATATATATTTTATTGGTATATATTTTAAGAATCAGAAGATCAATCGCTTTATCAGGTCAAAAAATAATACTTAATATTTCATGAAATCGTGCTTTTTACTACAAAATATGCCGCCAAATCAATGTATTATTGAAATATATAATTAAAAATAATAAATCTTAATCATAATATAGTTTAAACAAGACATTTTTCTTGACTATATATTATGCGGGAAACCTTGATCCAAACATTTTCATGAAAAATTTATAAACCATCTAACATGCACCAGTATAATAATAATTACATAAATTATTTTACTATACACAAATATCCTGATATTCTATCTCAAAAAATCCTCATTTTAGCCTTTACTTAATGATTCTGTGAGATAAATATAGAGTGGAATTTGGCCATAAATTTCTAATCTTAAATGAGGTACATGTGAAAGTTAAAAGAAAATAATATCCGGGGAATATTAATAACTATAAATTGGTTAAATTTTACAATCACATTTCCCATGAAATAAACTATTAGATTATGCTTCCTTCATTTCAAGTTTCAATAAATACATTGATGAAAAACTTAAACTATTTTCAAATCCTAGATCTTTCAAGACTAGATTGTTGAGAACATCTAAACATATATATCTTTATAGCGTAATAAATGTATAACTATCCATAATAATATATTTTAATAAAAATTAATGCGCCTTAATCAAAGAAACAAGTAATTACTTTTTATGTCCTATTTATACCAGAACTTAGGCTAAATATGCATATTTTGCGCGAAAGCTACATTATCTAGACTTATTTTACATAGATTTAAAGGTCAGATTTTAATCCAACTTTCAGATACCTCTAAGTCACTATAGGTATTTTTTTCCAAAGCACTTCATATAAATTACTCCATTTTTATATCATATAATATACTAATGTTAATTCAAACAGATTTTTTTAAAAAAGACTCATTTTAACATATAAAATCTCAAAATATCCACTTTCCCAGAATTTTCTCTTATGATGCAATTCAATGGGTCAGGGAAAAAGATTTATATTGTTATTGCCATGCTATAGTAAAGCCTAATCATTAAATTTTTTTAATATCGGTTTACTTTACCACCCCAAGATCTGTTCTATATTTCTCTATTGCGTAAGGGAAAAAAATCAAACCCAATATATTTATTGATATTGTTATGTTCATAACATATTTTAATAGATCAGCGAATAATATAAAAAGATCAAAAATTAAATATATAAGTAAATTCAAAAGATAAAGGATGCATAGACAACAAGAACACTTAAATAACATCAAATTTTATATATTTATTTATATTTACATAAAAAAATTGGGATTGGGTCATACTTGACAGGATATGACAGATATTGATCGAAAATTTAAACATAAAAGGGATATATCAATATCTTTAATTAAAATATCCGGTTTTAATCTATAGAATTTGGCTTTCTCTAAAAAATATTAATATTTAATTATTTTTAAGACCGTGCATCCATAAGAAAAATATTTAAATAAAACTAACGTAATTGATTCTCTTTATATTAACTATTTTAAAGGTTTTAGAGTTTTACTCAAAGATTCGATATAAATATATTTCTAATATGATTGATTCCTATTGCAATTATTATATTTTGGTTGGTTGATTTCTTAATTTAACATGCCCACATATAGATTTAAATATAATTATTAGCATTGGACGATAAAATGAAAGAATCAAGAAGATTTAAATGAAAATGATATATAGAACAACAATTATTTAATTTTTATGAAATAGAATTTGATTTTTTCTCATCTTCTTCTCTCAAAAGAAGGGTTATTAAAACAGATGATTATGGAGGAGAATTAGTGAGAATGATAGAAGAAGGAAAAAGAATATTAAATGAAATTTATTCTCAATTGTTTTCTATGATTATTGAAATACAATAAAACCGTTTATTTAAACTATTCTTATATTATTCTTTCTTTCTCTTGCCATATATACACTCCTTTGATTATTTATACTTATGGTTGGTCAATCCACCTATTGAGATTATCTTTATATACAATTAATTAAGTTAAGTTATTATTAAAATTAAATTTAAAAAGATAATTATACTCTAAAAATACAATTACCTGTGCTGTGGCCTATGAGGTCATTAGTGGGAATAAAATTGATAAATATTTATTTATACAACTTCTTGGCGGCTCCTTGCGTCCTCCTGATCTCCATGTATCTCAACTCCGGGCAACTTCTCTTGAGCTATACTTTTTCCTTCTATGATCCATCCCCCTCTTATTATTTTATTTTAATATAAAATATGTTGTATTTTATTATTTTCAATCATCTCTTTTTCTGTTGGATTCATTATAAGAACCTTATTTATAATACCAGTAAGATTTCAAGCAAAATAGGTTTCTTAATATTTAAATAAAAACAAAACTCTTTTATAAAGTTATTCTCTTATTTGTTCCTACTCCTTTCCTTTTTTAATAAATATCTTCATTTTATTATAAAAAGATTCAATGCTCTACGATTAACTCTTACTTCACGATTTAGGAACTCATATTTATGGCAGACTGTTTTATGAATAAAACTAAAATTTGATAATGTGAGTAACTTTTGTGTTCATCTGTCTGATAATATAGCTTTTTAAACCTGAAGTAATTAATTGAATTAAAGCCCAGGATTTCTATTTCTAATTAAAATGGCAGATGCTCTTTCTATGTCATTTTTCGCCTCAGCTAACAATGTTCATCAACATATTTTTATAATATCACAATCTATAATTCTTACTTTTGTAGTTGAACAAACAATATCTATGATAAAATTAGGCCCTCTAAGTTTAAAATTTTCAACATTTTTTTCAATCATAAAAACAATTAACAAATTATTACCATATTGGCTGCTTTTTCGAGAAGATGCAAATTTTTTATGTTAAAATGTGGTTGATAGTATGAGTGCTTCTAAATTATTCCTAAAATATTTTTAAAAGAGCAAGAAATACCTGAAAAAATAGTTTTTCCATAATGAGAAATATGTTTATATTTAACACAATAATCTTTCATGTAAATTCCTGTTTCGACTATTTAAATTTTATGAATTTAGAATTTTTATTACACATAAAACAATTCAATTTTCTCTTTAAAAAGTGTTTTTCATTGGATAAAATATTAACTTTAATATAATCTTTAATCACGAATTTTTCTAGTTGATTTATACTCAAAATCATACCTTATTGTTCTTAATGTTAAATGAGGAAAAACTTTTATTGGTTAAATTAACTATAAAAGGAAATATTAATCAAACCTATGTTTGGAAAGAGTAATTTAAATAAAAGTAAAAAGGGGAAATTCTCTACACTTAATAATTTAGTATTTTTTTATTAAAATTATGTAAGGTTTTTAAAAGTATTTTATATATTAATTTTAAGAGTATATTTTTTTGCTATCACATTTCTGAGGGTGTAATTTTCGGTTTAGCCCATATATATCAAAACTATATATTAATCAATTATTAGAACAACGAATTGTTTCCAATGGACATTACAAATACATTTGTAAATGTTTAATTTCTACTTTTTTCCACTTATAAGATTAGCTTGGAATCAGTTATGTTGTTTCATAGAGAGAATAAGATAAGAAATACTATGAAGTTTTTATGATGATCACGAAAAGAATAAGGCTTGTTAATCGGATTTTTGCGATGAGCACTTCTTAAATTAGTTTTTTCATTATTATTTGTTTATTGTACGTTATTTTAAGTTTTTTATGTCTTCAGTTTTTAAATACAAACCCATTTGATCATTTTAAGATAATTTTAAATGAAAATAATGTTAAAATTAATTATTAAATAAATTTAAATTATAAATATTTAATTATTTTATTACCATGGAAAATAAAGAAAATAAAGTAACAAATGATTTTTTAAATAACGAAAACCCATTTATATTTTCAACAGATAATAACACACCAAATCCTAAAATAGAAGTAATACAGGCATTACAACCGATATTTATCCCTTATGCTCTAAACCAAGATGAATTAAAATTAAATTTTAGAAGATTTTTAGATGCAAACATGGATAATTTAATATCAGATATAATTAATGAATATTGCTATAAAAATCAGCTTCCACAATTAACTGAACAAGCCTTGATAGATTGCAATAATTTTACAAATGAAGATTTAATGGATGCTATAATTAAAATTAAAAGCTTAAAGCTATGGAATAAACAACAGCAGTTAAGAGAAAAAGTACATGATGGATTGATTAATTCTATGAAGGAAAACCAAAAGGCCAAAGCATACAGCACTAAAATTCCCAATGAGGAGGATGATTTAATTACTGTAAATGAAATTATTAAAAAATGTGAGCGGCAAAAAGAAAAGGAAAATAAGAAAACTAATTAATTTGAAATGTACCAATAGGAATAAATAAATTTATAATGTTTTTTATGTTTATTTATTATCATAAACCGAATCTACAAACATATTAAACTTTTCTTTTTTTATTTGATTATTTTTTTCAATTTCATTTGTTTGTTCTTTAATATTCTCCAGTTTACCAATTAATTCACTTTTAATCTTTTTTCTTCTAGCAATTACTTCGGTTATTTTATTGATTAATTCTAATTTATCATTAAAGACGTAAGAATCAAATATTTCATTAATATAATCTTTGTTTCTTATGTCTCTTAAATTAATGACTTCGTTTTTTAGTAAATCATCTAGCTGATCCAATTTTTTTATTTGTTCTTTAGAACACTCATTGAATACATCTGTTAAAGATTTAGTTATTGTATCTTCTTTTGATTTGTTATTGGTTTTTGGAATACTTTTTAAAGTTTCATTTATTGTCTTTTTAAAGGCTTTTATTAGCAATGTAGAACGCATGGTTAAATTATTTTTGTCATTAAATAAAATAATTAAAAATTACAATTAAATATGGAATAAACACATATTTTAGGTATAAATTTAATAAATATTCAAAAACTCCGAGAAAATAATTAAGAGAAAATCAAAAGGAGAAAATATTGCAGTATGTTTACAAATATTTCCCAATATTTTTCCATTTGCTTAAATAAACTTTGTTCGTATTTTTTAAAATTTAATCTTGCTACTCATAGAAATTGGCATTAAAATTAGAAATTTGGAAAACAAAATCAAGATGAATGAATAAGAACATTAAATACGGGCAGTTGATAGCATGATATACAAAAAACTATGAATGTCAAGGATGTAGGATTAATGCAAAGAAGAACGTCTTAGAAATTCTGCTACAAAGTATGTGTAGAGATATTAAAGCCTAAGTAAAACGACAACAAAATTAGATCAAAAAAAGCAATGCAAATAATCATCAAGAAGAAATAAATGTCAGAAAGTGGTAAAAGTTTTGCTCAATATAATTATAAATGGAAAATCTAAGCAAATTAAATAAAAAATACCCTCGGTTTAATTATATATTTGGTTCCATTTCCACATCTATTCGTTTGAGAATTTATTCCTTTAGTTGCTCTCATCCTCTTTCTCTTTTTAATTTCCATCTTCATTTCATTATGAAAGTTTTCAATGTGCTAAGTATGCACTCCTGTATTCATATCAACAAAAGAATATTTACGACAAACAATTCCACGCATAAATCCATTTTCTACAGTATTTCTAGGAAAATGCTTGTAGGTATGAACGAATGATCAGGTTATAGCATGTTCACCAATGGTTTTTAAAAATGTTTCTTCTTTTTATCAACTATTTCTAGCGGGCAAAATTTCCTTAACGCTCATCTTGTTTTAATTTCTTCAATACAAAATGCATCAATCTTATTAGTAGTCGACCTACCTCTATGACCCTTGCATTTGTAGTTCAACATGGTTTCATCACATTTAAAAAGCATCCAAGAATACTGTTTAATTTGTTCATTTTGTTGCTTTCACTTTCCATTTTGTGAATTAATTTACAATTAACTTTCTTAGGGTTGGCTTGCTTGATTCATTGAATTTAGTATAGAGTGTAATGGTTAGTTAGAAGCACATTAATTAGTACTTTAAAAAGCGTCTTAGGAGAGCAAGAATATTCATTAAAAAAGGTCATTTTTGTACTGAAAACCTTATATGACGCTTAATACATTTAGTGTATAGCATTTACAGATATGACCATTAGGGGGATCCTTACATTTTTTAACTTTAAACCAACCATGCATCATTCCAAATATAGCTTGTTTTTGAAAGTATACTTATAGAATGCTTATTTTAACTCCTTTTCTTTGCTCATTTTCATAATCTATCCCAATACTTCTTCAACGCTAATTTCATTTTCATGGATTCAAAATCCTTTTCATATTTCTTATAATTTTAATATTAAGAAGGTTTAGAACATAATATTAAACAAAATATTTTTTAATAAAGTGCAAATAGTTAATTGTTTTCATCCTATTTTGCAAAAAGCTGAAATCATTTTTTTGCGATAAATTTTTTTGATTTTTTTTAAAGTGATTTATAATTCTGTAAAATATTCCAAAACAAGACCAATTATTTTATTTTATTATAAAACATAAATTTTTTTAAATTAAAAACTTAACACCCATTCCATAAAAAGGCAAAGAAAAAAGATATTTAAAAATCAAAAAAAAATAAATCAATAGATTTCTATTCTTGTATCAAGGAAATATTTTTTTTATTTTACGAGATCTTCCTCTTTTTGATTTTGTTTTTAAAAGGGTCACATTAATAATATTTAAACGATTTTGATCGTGAAGAAATTTATAAACATGAGGGCATCTTTTCTGTTTAAGAAAACTTATACATGAACAAATTACATCTTTATATGATGAAAAGTTAGCCTTTGCGCTTAAGATTTGAAATTGCGATGTAATTCTTTTCAATTCTCTAAAGTTAGGGAAATTTTACCCTTAAACAATTTAAAATCACCTTTAAGCTCATCAATATTAATACTCAAACCATCACTCGTTAAAATTATAATCTATTCCACAAATTAAGTGAATCTAATGGAATGAAATCAAATCCAATGGTATTTATAAAGCTTGTTGAAAAATAATCTAGAATATTAAACATTGTATCAGAATACTTTTTAGTTGTTTTTTCACTCTGATCTTTTACTATTTCTGAGGCGATTTGTAAAAATTTTAATATTCCATTGCGTTTCCAGCAAACATACTTATCCTTGATTGTCCTATTAAATCTTTCAAGAGAATTATTTGTACTCGAGTCGAATATACAATATCCAATAAACCAATGTGAATTTTTTCCCGTGAAGAATGTTTTTATTAAATATTCGATTATTGTTGAGACAAAATCAAAATTTATCCACTTCGCTTTAAAAAGGACTACAGCTAAATCAAATTGACTTTTATTGCAAGATAATTGAATGAATTATATGTGCTCATGTATTTCATTACGATATTTTTGTGGAGCTGAATGTAAAATTTTATCCATATTCTTCCATACATGAGCCCAGCAGATAGTCCTTTTAGCGTCTGGAAAAAGTAATTCCTGCATTAGAGTAATTTGAGATGCGGCATCATCTACTATATTCTTGGGCTTAAATTCTAGATTATAAGTTTTATAAAAATCCAAAAGTGATTTAACACATCATATGTATGATTCAGCAGATTCGTTATCACATATACCTATTGCCATTAAATAAAGAATTCTATAATTTACAGACACATCAAATACGAGGAAGGATAGCCCGGATGAATTAACTTATACGTTCTATCAAGGTAAAAGTTTATAGCATCTTTTAATTTTATCAATAAAGATTTATTGGAAATAGATTTCTTTTCCATCTAAGCATCATATTTAACTAATGTTTTTGCTGTTAAGGAAATATTACTGCTCACTTCTAACAAGTCATAGCTGGTTGGCAGTTTATTTTTAAATTTTCGATTACAGATCGTTCGTGAAATTTTTTATGTGAATATATTGTCGTGCCCTTGATTAGTGTGGCCACGACCTTGTTTATTAAATTTGGTCTTTTGTTTATTATTTTTAGATGTATTATAAAAAGATGATGGCATGGGTTGTTTATTTACAATGTATTTATATTATTTTTTTTCTAGAAAAAACGTAATATAAATATAATGATTTGGTCGGTTACGACAATACCAATATTTTTTTCTCAATTCTTTTATAATATACGACGGTTTAGTCCCCCCACTGTCATAAATTTGAAATATTTCTTGATTTATAGAAATTTTTTTCCTTT
>KK365138.1:114639-128286 GCA_000385875.2 Anncaliia algerae PRA339
ATTATATACACTGACTGCTGGAAAGCGTATAATGGTATAGATAATTATTTTGCTGCCCATTATATAGTAAATCATTCTAAAGGTTTTGTTGATGAGTTTACTGGAATACACACAAATACTATTGAAGGAAATTGGTCGGCAATAAAAAGCCAGATTAGTATAAGAAGAAGGACAAAAAATTTAATCTCATTTTATTTTTTCGATTTATGCTTATAAGAAATGAAAAAGAAAATGCTTTTAAAACTTTAATATAATTACTATTTTAAAATTTTTTTACATTTTTATATATTTTATTTAAGAGGTATTTTTTTATTTTTTAGTTTTTATACTCATTTTTTGATGCTATTTATTACTTTAGTGTAAAAGATATTCTAAAAACAGGTAATTTTAATTTAATACATGTATATTTTTTAAATGCCTATAATTTTTTATAAAAATAGAGTTATTTTAAAGTAATAAATAAACTTTAATTAGGCTTAGAAATCCATCCTTCAAATTTAAAGTTCTTTTTTTGATCCTTTTCTCCTTTTGTGATGAAATCTCCATCAACATATATTTTATCTCCTTGTGATTTATCCGGCAATTCCTTTAACACAGAGATTAAATCTGTAACTCCCTTGCTATCTTTTCCCTCTGTTTCTTTAACATCTTCTTGATCAGCATCTGCATATTTTTGAATTTTTCTCAGCAATCCTAACTCTACTTTTATATTTTTATCATCCATTTTACTTTCTTCATTTTTTTCTTCATTTTCCTTATTTCCCTTTTTCTCTTTTTCTTCACCATCTTTACTATCTTTTTTTTCACCATCTTTACTATCTTTTTCTTCACTATCTTTTTCTTCACTATCTTTTTGAGAAATTGTGGTTGATTCTGGGTATTGTTTCTTTGAGGTTACAGTTTTATAGACTACAGATGTTGAAAATGCCTTTATTACTGATGGGATTTTGCTAGTTGTGCATGAAACCACTGATGATTTCTCTGGTTTAATAGACTCGGATGATGTTTGAGAAGGTTTATTTTTATCAACAGGTATTTTCTTTTGCTCAGGAATTATTTTTTCTAAAATAGAAGAGACTGTTGAGGACATGGTAGATGATTCTATTTTTTTATTAATATTAAGAATATCTTTAAAATCACTAATCACTGAAGATAGGAATGCAGGTGACTCTGTCTTTAATATTGATGGTGTTTCTGAGATACTTTTAATATCACTTGTCTTGGATAATATGCTTGTAATTACAGATGATTTATCTATATGACTTAACACTGAGGATATGAATGAAGGTTTTTCACTTGTAATTGATACTTCTGAACAAGAAGTACTTTTCTTAGGTGCTATTGTTTCAGATACAGAACTCAATGCTTCAGAAGCTTTCTTAATTATTTCATTAACTTTGCTTTCTACTGTTGATGTTTTTGTTACAACAGAGGAGGTTTCTTTAGGAAGCATTTTTCCTAATTCTTCTGAGACACTCTTAGGAATAATGCTACATGTACTACTTTTAGATTCAGTACTTGAGGAAGATGTGGATGATTTATCCTTAAAGATGTTGGCTATTTCTCCAATATTAATTCCTGATTCAGTTGCAATGGAAGAAAATACAGATGAACTTACGCTAGTGATTGCTTTACTTATGCTACTCATGTTATCTTTAATTGGTGTTGAAATAGAAGAAACTGATGATGTTTTGTCGCCTGTGAATATTTTTGCTATTTCTTGTATTACACCTATTGAAGAAACAGATTCTGATGATGTAGAAGATTTACTTGAAGAACTTTCACTGAGTACAGCACTGCTTTTACTGATAATAGAGGTACATGGAACTGATTTAGGTTCACTTATTACAGATTCTATTACAGTTATAGTTTTGACATCAATTAAAACTTTGTTAGGCCTTTGTTCTAAAATAACTGTACTCCAGTACTTTTCTCCAGGAACCCTAGAGCTTTGATGTTCTTGACTTGCCAAAAGTGGTACTTTGGTTGATATGGCCTTTTCTTCATCTTTAGAAGAAGTGCTTGATGTAACGGGTATTTGTGATGAAATGCTTGAAGATATTGCACTTAACACAGATGATTCCACTGTGCTTTGACTTACACTTGATTGCGAGATAGATTTTGATTTTATAGAAAGTGAAATTGAACTAAAATCTGACAATAATGATTTTGATTTTGCATCAGATACACTTACACTAACAGATTTACTTATTCCTCCAAATAACCATTCACTTTCAGAGGGTACAGTTGAACTTTTACTCAATGATAGTGAAGATTTTTCAGGGTTAACATATATAATAGAAGTTGTTGTTTTGACATCTTTTTTTACATTTTTATTTTCTTCATTAAATATTTTTTCCAAATCTACCTGTTGAAAGATTTCTGCTAACGTATTTACAAAATAATAAATTAACATATTTGTTTACACAGTAAGAAGCTTATAAAACCATAAAACCTTTGTGTTTTAAAAATGTAAATATTATGAAATGATAAATGAATTTTAAAACTAATAAAACTTATTTAAAATATAATTTAATTAAAAATTATATTTATAAAATATTAATTAAATATTTAAAAATTGATTTTTTGTTAAATACTTGTTTTTTAATTGGATATCCATAAATTAAAAATAATTCAATCAAAAAAACTTTTTTAAATAATATTTGTTATAAAAAAAAATAAATATCAATTGGTTAAAGGTTATATTTATTACTTTATTTTATAAAAAATCATTTCCATTATAAATAAAAATATTTTATATTTATTTAAAGATTTAATTAAAAATATTAAATATTAAAATTTAATTTATTAAAACTCATTGTTCTATATTTCTATAATGTCAGCCTTCATTTCCTCATTTCCACAATCATTTTTAAGACAATTTGGTGGAGGGGCATCAATCGTAACAACTTTATTCACTACTACCGGGCCTTCTTGTTGTTTAGGGGGTGATTTTATGGGTTGTACACTTGGTTCGTTACTTGCAACACAATTTTCTTCGGTATTTGCTTCTTTTAGTTTTACCTCCTCATCACATTTCTTTTCCTCTTTATTCTCTGGCTCCGGTTTAACTTCATTAACTGATTCAGTTACTGTAACTGGGGAATTCTCGACTGTTGTTGTTTTAATTTCACTTTCCTTAATTGTTTCTGTTACAAATTCTGTTTTTATGGCTTCTTCTGTTTTGGTATGAGAATGATTAACTGTTTCTTTTTCCTTTTCAGTCACAGTTTCTGTACTTGGCTCAGTTACTGTTACTGTGGAAGTTTCTATCAATGTTTCTATAGAAATACTTTTTTTAGGATCATCTTCCTCTTTATTTTTTATTTTTATAGCTTTAATTGAAATGCATGGAGGTTCAGTTGGTGCCTGTGCCTGAGGAAGTTGAGAAGATGGAATGCTGTTAATAGCCTCTTGTGGCATCGGAACTTGTGGTTGAACTTGAGATTGTTGTTGAGGATCACCTGCTTGTGATGCTTCAGAAGGCTTTGATTCTTGAGAACCGCCACCTGCTTGTGGTGCACCTTCTTGAGAACCACCACCAGCACTAGATGGACCACCAGCTCCTCCGGGTTTACCGCCCCCAGCACTTGATGGACCACCGGCGCTACTTGGACCGGTTGGACCCTTTGGTTGTTCCCCTCCAGATTTTTCTGCTACTTTTTTCATTGTATCACATTGTTTCTTTACTTCCTCATCTGTAATATTTTTATCCTGATATAATCCTGTATCTGTTAATTTACCTTTGTCCGTAATTTCGTTAGATTTACATCCGCAATCCACACCTTCAATTAATCCCGATTGATCAGTTATTTTTCCATTTTGTTCAGTCATTTTTACTATTCCAGTTGCATCTGTAAATTTGCCATTTTCTCCTGAACACAAAACCTTGTCAACCTTTGAACATTCTTTACATTCCTCTAATACTTTCTTAACCACATCAGGTGATGCATTTGTAACTTTAGTTAATTCATTTGTTTTCTTCAAGTATTCAGGAATTATTGAAGAGCTATTTACCGCAGAGCTTGCTGACATTGCACTTGATGGCATTGAAGAAGACATAACACTTGATGACATTGCCGAAGATAAAGCACTCGATGGTTTAGCAGATGATATAGCACTTGATGGCATTGAAGATGACATAGCACTTGAGGGTTTAGCAGATGAAATAGCACTTGATGGCATTGAAGACGACATAGCACTTGAAGGTTTAGCAGATGATATGGCACTTGACGGCATTGAAGACGACATAGCACTCGATTGTTGAGCAGAAGATATAGCGCTTGATGGCTGAGCGGATGCAACGCTACTCTTTACAGCCGAACTTTCACCAATTGCTGACGCACTAACTGATCCAGCTGCAGATGCAGCTACTGACTCGCCAGGGGGTCCTGCACTTTTAGGTGCGGCACCAGAAGCTGACTCCGTTCCAGGCTTTCCCTGTTCTCCTGATTTGACTGATTGTCCTTCTGCAGCTTCTTCTTTTTTTTCATCTTTACTTGGTCCACCAAATATCCCACCGAAAATTCCAGTATCTTTAGCCTCTGCCTTTCCTTTTTCATCGGCCTTGGCTTTCTTATCCTCATCTTTTTTTGCACCGGTCTTTTCTTTTTCATCGGCCTTTTCTTTTTTCAATTCCTCTTTTTTCCCGGCTTGATCTTTTTTCTGTTCTTCTTTTTCTCCTTTCTTTTGTTCCTGCTCTTGTTTCTTTTGTTCTTTCTGTTGAGATTGATCCTGTTGCTTTTTTTCTTGTTCCTGTTTCTTTTGTTCTTTTTGCTGCTCTTGTTCCTGCTTCTTTTGTTCTTTCTGCTGGGCCTGCTCTTCCTTTTTCTGTTCCTTTTGTTGGGTTTGTTCCTGTTTCTTTTGCTCTTGTTCCTGTTTCTTTTGTTCTTTTTGCTGCGCTTGGTCTTCCTTTTTCTGCTCCTTTTGTTGGGTTTGTTCTTGTTTCTTTTGTTCTTGCTCTTGCTTTTTTTCTTCTTTTTGTTGAGCTTGTTCTTGTTTTTGCTGCGCCTTTTCTTCTTTTTGAGGACCTTTGTCGGGAGGTCCTCCTCCTGCCTGCGGATCTTTCTGTGGATTTGCACCACCTCCACCTGGATCTTGTTGAGGAACTAATAAATTTTCTGCTTTACTACCAAAAAGATTGGATAAAAATTTGTAATCCTTATCTAATAATTCTTTTAATTTCATTGTGAATACAACTGTATTACCATTACTTGTCATTTCTATTGCTTTATATTTTAGTATATACAATAGTATCCAGCTCTTCATGTTTGTTTGTTATTGTTTTTGAATTTGCTTTTATGTTTCATGGTATCTTATTGTATCATTATTCATTGCTAATGAATGTTTCATAAATTTTTGATGTTTAATTGAAATATAATTTTAAAAAATACATTTTACTTCATTCATGTATACAAAGTAAAAATTATTTCTTATTTGCATTGTTTAATAACGTGGGATCCTTTTAAGGTAACCTTATTTTCCATTAAAATTACATTTTAATTTTAACAAAATTTTTTCATTTAAGTGAACTGTTTTTTTCAACAAAATATAGAACATAATTTAAATTATTTTATCCTGTAATATATCAATGTGTAAGAATCTATTAGTTTTTATTAAATCTTTTTTTAATAAAAAAATGAAACTTTTTAAGTAATTTTAATATAAAATAAAATCAAGAATTATCTTAAAAGTATTCTTTTAATATTTAAAATTAATTTTAAAAATAATTAGTAAAAGTATGAAGTGTAGTTAATAAAATCAATTTAAAGTAATTAAAAATAGAGAAAAAACAAAAAATTTACAATAAGATTTTATGAAATAAATTTTAAAAAATTAAATATAATAAAATCACTTATTTATATTATGTCAAAATGTTTTGACTTCATTTAAGTCACTATAATACTCCTAATTACTAAGATATTGCCATTATACCAACCCTTTTAGGGAGAAACAAAAGTATAAATAGGAACAAACTTAGATAAATATATGCTCAACAATCATTCTTTTATTAAACACAGGCATTAATATTCTGATTAAAGTACCCCTTAAACAAATAAAGACATATCCCTATAAACTTTAACAAACAAGAGGTAAATTAAACATGTTACAATATCTTATTAAAACTTCATCTTTATATGGAAGATAAAATAATAAATAAATTTAATTTTATTAAGACATAATAAAATGTTTTCTTAATTTGTTTAACGATGTAATAAAGTTTTTTTTCTACATTGTAATTGTTATAAGTATTGTTTTATTTTTTTAATCATATAATATTCTTAAATGTTATAACTTTTATTATTTATAAATTTATATTTTTAAAGATTTAATTTATTTTTTTTAAAATTTTTTCATTTAAAATGATTTACATTTAAAAGTATAAATATTTTTATAATGAATATAATAGATTTCCATCCTTTTTTTAAGCTCTAAAGATATTTGACGGATGATTTTTAGATATTTAATCTATATTCACCACAAACAATCACAATTAAAGGATTCCTTTACATTAAAACATGAACTAAACAAGATTAATATTTCAATTGAATTATTTTTTGTAAATAATATTCAAATGAGATATAAAAATATTTAAAGGTTTAAAATACATACATTAGATTTATTGAAAGATAAATGCAGAATACCACATATAAAAGAAACCTAAATGATTTATTTATTTAATATTTACATATGAATTATATATATAATTATTTAATATAATATAAATTATTTTTGCTACAAAAAATTTAATTGATTTATATGGTTAAAAATCATAGAAAATGGAAAAAATCTAGAATACCATATTATAATGCACACACATATTATTAAATACATACATATATGCGAAGAAAACTATAATAGTTTTGAGTGATTTAAAAAAGACCTTTCTTATAGAATAATATAATGCACACACATATTATTAAATACATACATATATGCGAAGAAAACTATAATAGTTTTGAGTGATTTAAAAAAAGACCTTTTTAATAGAATAATATTATAATATTTTTACGCATATTTTTTAATCTTGTCGAATTCTTCCGACTTTAAAAAATTCATAAATAAAATACTTCTAAATTATAAAATTTAATTTTTTTTGAAGCCCTTTAATGCTAGTGATTTGAAAGGACTATTGTGTTACAATTCCTTCCCC
This sequence comes from Anncaliia algerae PRA339, assembly GCA_000385875.2. Classification (NCBI taxonomy): domain Eukaryota; kingdom Fungi; phylum Microsporidia; family Tubulinosematidae; genus Anncaliia; species Anncaliia algerae. The sequence goes on from KK365138.1 coordinate 121,793, forward strand.
ATCAAAACTTTTTTACGATATGAGAGGCAGGAAAACAAATTGAGCAAAAAGTTTATTTACAACTAAAAAACTTCTTATATGTGTTCATAAGTTCTATGTTCATTTTTAATCAATAAAATATAAAACAGCACATCATATTTATATATTACCAATTCTTGGCATTTTTAAGATTTGAAATTAAACCTTATTTATATTTCTATCTTGGTATTTTCTTTTAAAACTTTATTCTTTATTGGCCGCTTAATTGATGGTATGTTTTGTTTCCTCCTACCATCTCGATTGCAGAGGAGACACATGGTGGACTTTATCAAAATGTTTTAATAGCCTCCTCTTTTTAAAAAAATTTCCTCATTTGTTTAATCAATCTTTATACATTTTAAAGAATCCAATGTTCTACAGTATAAAATTTTGGGAAACACATAAAAAACATGACTAAACAAGATAGGATTATAATAATAACGTTTGTAAAGGCAGTCATTTATTTTCTATGAAAAAAATCTAACGTAAATATATTAGAGATTGCATTTATATGAATAATTCCTCGTAACAAATAATAATATTCTTAAAGTTAATTAGAATTCTTGTAAGATCATAGGCTTTAAAGACCAAATAAATAAAAATTCCTCCTTTAATTAAATATGTAGAATGATGAAAATATTTAGTCAAAAACAAAAATCAAAAAAAAAGCAATTAGGTTGCAAAATTAATGCATAATTAAACAAGACAATAATATCTAGTAGGTTTAATAAAGGACACACTTAAATTAAAATTTAAGAACGCCATATCCTTACATCGGTATTAAATATCATGTTTGAGTTAATTTCGTGATATTATTAAAGAATTTGTTAAAATCATTATCTAAAATAGATTTTTTTCTAAATGTTAGAGAATTCAAACAAAATATAGTTTCTGTGTATGGAAAAAGGTAAATGCTATTCATCATATATTTATAAATTTAAAGTTTCGAATTTATTTACCCCTATTAATAGTAGAATTTCAAGGAAATGTTTTTACAATATATAGGGATTCGAGAAAAGGAAGTATACCTGGACAAATAGCTCAACTAAATAAACCCCATGCGCATTTAATTGCCTGAAAAAACTATAATACATGCTTTTGTTGTGGGTTTTAAGGTTGTTTTTGATATAATAAAGTAGTAATAGTTTAATAAAAAATTGAAAAAATATTTCTAATAGACGCAAAATCCGACCATATTTATTAAAAGTTATGTAACTTAATCCGGTAAAGGGCGGATTTTTAAGTATAGGATCAACTTTAAAATTCTTTAACAAGTGGATAAATATAAATGAAATGATCTATTTTTGCAAGTATCTTAATTAACAAAGTTTTTTTATTTTTGTTTATAATTCTTTTGTTTTAAATATTTTAAAATTTATTTGATATTTCAATATAGGAATAAAGGAGAAATTTTTTTATGATAGGATATTGTGGTATTCATTGGTACCACTTTGTCTTTTTGATATTTCAAATAAAGACTTTTAATGTTAAGATTATTATTAAAGTTTTTAAAGGCCATCTTTTATTTAAAATTCATTCTTTTATACTTTTATTTTTGGCGGGATCTGATATAATAAAATGATGGATTTTTAATTCATCAGATATATTTTTTTTCTTGATGTATATATAGCAAATAAAATCTTAATTTTATCAAAAAATTTCTAATTATATTTTTCCATGATAAACAAGAATTTGTAAAAGTTAATTTAGTCCTTTTTGATTATATTTATCAAATCTGATAAAGTTTAAACTTTTTTGAAGATTATAGCTATTGTAATAGATTCGTAGAACTCATTGTTTTATCTGTATCTTTATTAATGTATTTAAAAGAAAAAGATTTTCTTAAAATGTAAAGTTTTTTAAATATTGTTAAAATTGATATCTTTTTTGAAAAGTTTTTATCTTCTCTTATCATTATAGTAGCAAAGACATAAATTTAAAGATATATAACTTTTTAAAAATATCTCATCTTTATAGTTGAGAGAGTTATATCTTTTATTCCATAAACTTATTGCTTTCATAATAAAAGAAAGTTTAATTTCTTGAAAGTAATTTATGGAATAGATAAATTAAATTATTTCATAAAGTGGTATACTGTTATTTATTTATAAATTTTCGTCACCCCAGATGCATTTGGCAACAATGATAATATGGATTTCTTTGATTATTACAGCGGAGAATAGTGTATGTGTTATGAATGATGACATTAGTAGTGCTAGTTGTGATACGGAAGCAGGGGATTGTTTGAATAGCTTGAAAGAATTTATGGATAAGCATGAAATGTTAACAAATGGCTTTTTTAAAGACATTGAAAAATACAGTAACTTTCAAAAGCTTACATTAAAGTCTTTGCAGGAGATAGCACTTTGCGATCTAAGAGAAGTAGATTTCAAAAGCCAAATTTTTAATGAGGATATAATAATTAATGCTTTTGAATTCTTTAAAAATAAGATCACTATGTCTGTTACCGAAAACATGAATGCCCAAGTTAAATTTTTAATAGATATGCTGTTAATCGAACTAAATACCTTTATTGAGGCCAATAAAGAGTTTTTAAAAAATGTTTCAAATATTTTTGTAACGGGGACCGATAACTTTACAAAAATTAATAAAATAAAAATTGAATCTGATAAATTCATAAAAGGAGCCGTAAAAATTTATAGTTTAATTGATAGAATTCATGCTGTAAAAAGCAACGACATAGAAAAATCATATTATGAATTATTTAATCTTGAAGAAATTAAAAGTAAATACGCCAAGTTTCTTTATATATTTGTTTTAAGATTTGCTCAACGATTGAAGCAAGCTATTGATAAAGAAAATGAGAAAGATTCCAATATAGAAAATTTCTTCGCTAATTCCGATTTTGATTCTATTTACATGATATTTAACTATTATTTCAAAGTAGAATTTCTTAGAAATGCAACAAATAATTTCGAAAAACAAAAATCACTAATATTGAAAGAAAATGAAGCTCTTTTCCATTTTATGAATTCTGTTGATATTTCATTTAAGAATTTAATGAGAAGAGTTAAACTAAAAAAATTATACAATTTTGTAAGCAGGTTTAATTTTCATAAGAATTTTGAACACTGTAAAAAATATAAAATAATTTTTATGAAAAATGCTTTGAGGAAGAATGGTGAAAATGATGATGAGCTTTGCAAACCAATATATGAAATATTAACACAAAAGTATAAAATGATTAGTGGTGAAGAAGAATTAAATGCAAAATTAATCGCGGATGAAAATATAACTACAATTCCAATTTTAAAATTTATAAACTATTTGGTTTCTATGGAGTGTTGTTTAGATATACTATTTTTAAAGAGCCATTTTACCCAGTTGATTGAAACCCTTGAGAATTGCTTTCAGTTTGAGCCAAAAATTACAACAATATCAAAGAAGAAAAAGATTTTGAGAAAATATGTATTGGGTGATAAATATTTAAATAGGCTTCGCATTGTGATTTACATTTTGTGTCTAAAAAAAATTTAATAAATAATATTTATCTGGACTTTAATTATTTTGTATCTTTTTATACGGATTAGCTTTAAGATTCTATTTTGTCAATTCCCATATAATACCCGTAAGTTAACTAAAAAATGAAAAAGGAAAAACTTTTATATAGAACTTATATATTATGTACATTTTAATTTCTTTTTAAAAATATTTTGGTCAATAAAAAATTTATTGCTATGTTTTTCGTTCAACTTATTTTTTCACACATCTAAACCATTTTCATTTTAGTTTAAAGGTAGAATTAACGTGAAGTTGTAGAATTTAAAAAAGCTTAAAAAATTTTAGTTCATTTTTTACTAAATCCTATTTGTATTAGGTTATAGTTTTCACCAAAATCACATATTTCTTACTTTTTGTGGAAAACTCTCATATATTTGCAAATCATTATTATCTTCATATTGTTTAGCATATGATCCTCAATGAATTTGCAAAAAGCATTTTTACGCAATTCCTTTTAATAAGTATAGATCCAAGATTCGCATATTTAATTACAATGTTACTAAACAAACATAATATTATTTGTAAATTTAACCAAAAAATCTTTATTATCTTCCAATTCTATACACTATAAAATCTTTTGTTTTACTAAATACTTTTCCCCCCTTTTTTTGATGCCATTATTGCAATATTGGTCTCAAAGTTATTTCTTTTTATTAGAATACCCCAAAAGTCAACACTATGAAGTAATCTTTTATAAATGCAATAAATATTTTAATAAAGCAATTCTATTTTCATTTGTAATTGTCATATCTTTTGTCGGATATGAACCCAAGACCAAATGTTTTAAGTAAATAAAATTAAATTAACAACATTTAATTTTATTTAAGTGTTATTGTTGTCTGTGAATCTCCTGCTTTTGAATTTAATTTTATATGTAATTTTTGATCAATTAAAATAATAATTCCTGATGAATTAAATATTTTATGGACATAGGAGTAATCTATATGGGCTTTGATAGACATCAATATATTATTTTATAAATCATATTTATCCCTTCTAAATATTTTTAACATCATAACTATATATGTATTTAAAGTTTTTTCAAAAACTCCGTATTGCATTTAAATTTATATAAAAAACTTCAATAAAAGGCATATGCATAGGTAATAATAAAGATTTTAAAAGTTTTAAAGAAATTGGTATTTTGGAGTAATTTTTATATTAGAAAATATAAATTATCAACATAATTGAGATTGAAATATTTCTGTTGGAAGCAATGAAATAATCACAGTCTACAAAGGATTTACTTTGGATATAATAAATATTAAAATGGGATTCAATCTTTACAATATTAGCCAACTATTATGCCAGTAAAATCAAAAGGATTCTATAAAATACTTTCAACTTTAACTAAAAAACATATATAATAACCCATAGATTTTTATAGTCCTTTTATATCATAAAATTCTATGCATTTTTCATAATTTTGATAAATTTAAAACCTTGCAACCAAATTCAATCCTATGAAATTTTTAATTATTTAGTGAAACATAGTTACTTTAAAGAAGGTAACCTTCTACAGCATCTTTTTTACGTCGAATTTACTTTATAAAAAACTCGTTAAATTATGGTAGTGTTAATAGTTTAGTTTTATTCTAGCTATGTATGGGAAAAATATTAAGAAAAACATTTTTAAGTTTCATGATATAATTTTTACTTCATTTGATAATAGTTCTTATCTTAGTAATAGGCCAATTTGCCAATAAGAAAGAAAAAATCTTGAACTAAATTTTATGAGTGATATTTTTAAATATATCAAAAATAGTTATGAAAAATTTTGTTTATTTAAAAAAATACCTACCGCAGTCTCTATAAAAGTTATACACGAAAATACATGTCAATGTATATATTAAGAAATAATTTCGGTCTTTGATACATAAAAGGATATGATAAATTTTTTATTTAGTTAACTCCACATTTATATTCCTATTTAACCATAATGTATAAACGATTTGTTGTTGTTGAAGAAATAAACTTTTAGAATTTCCAAATATTCATAATGCAGTTTATAAGGTATCGTAAATTTAGTGATAATTTCATCAATCGTTTAATAAATATACTTGGTACCTAGGATAAAAATTTGTCTAAGTTGCAATAATTCACATTTAAATTCAGGTATGGGTTAGAAGTTTAACTTATTACTTACGCCTTTACAGAAAAAAAAACCTTATAAAATTATATACATTTTTCTGAGAAGATTAAAGATATAATCACCAAAAACTAAAAAAGCCATTCCTTTATATTGTTTTTATTTAATATTAGAATTTTGCAACTTATAATTATGGTTAATCCATTTGAATGGATGAGATATAACCACTTTGAATCATTACTTTTGTTTAAAATTTTTATTTTTATTGAAGTTTATATTATCTTTATAAAATTTACTAACCATTTTTAAAAAAATTTTTTTCTTTAGGCTTTAAATTCCCTTTGATTTTGGTGGGAAAGGAAAATGTTAGAATATTCTAACAATAATATTGTTTTTCAAAGATGGTATCTTTTAGTCTAAAAACAAAAATTATAAATATCCTTGCAATATGATTTAATATTATTATTTCTATTCTTTTCTTCAATGGTATTTCTCGTATTCCTAGATAATTTACTTTTTTATGTGAAGATATATTTTTTTTAAAACTGTTAAAATATGGCATTAATCCATGGCAAATATAAAATATTTATTGCCATTTACGACAATTGTTGTCACATTTGATTACATTGGTTCTGATCATGTGTATGCGACCTATTTTATAAGATAAATGCCATATATCTGTTATTTTAACGGGAGGATTTTATATACGAGATGGTTTAAGTAAAAACTTTTAAAGTAACATATCAATTTTTTTCATTCTAGGGATTCCCTAGATCAAATTAATAAATATATTGCATAATTTATTATTTTAGTATTTTGTAAGATATTACAATATCTTTAAAAAAGAATGAATTTGTATATAAAT